>APFE031042535.1:0-22904 GCA_000404065.3 Pinus taeda
GGGGTGGTTAGTCATTGATGCTTTAGAGTGCATGCTTACTTGAAAAAGCTTTTTTTTTGCATACAAAACAAAAACCACAAAACCCAACACGGACATACAAAAAAAACAAACCTTATGGCTTGAAGTTAGCTTTAGCCAGAAACTAAATATTTTCCTTAATGTTTTTGATTTTCTGAGATCACACTAAGGGCAGTGGAAAAGAGCATACACATGAGAAAAATCCTTCCTTTCTATTTTTGATTTTCCCAGATCACATAGAGTCGCGGGTCAAAGATCATACGTAGAAATGAAAGGTATGGATCCGATAATAAAAATAGAGAGCTAAATAAATAGAAAAAAATAGAAATAAATAGAGAGATGAATAGCTAGAACTGCAAATAAAGATTGTATATCTCAAGATCTTAAAAATGACATAGCTAGGGCTATCAGAAACCTTTTTGCCTAAAATGAAAGGGGTTCCTCACTAGAACAGATGCTTCTAACACAATAGAGTAGTGTAGGTTTTAAACCCATACAAAAATTACCTTCGTACGAATTCTAAATCACAGGAAAAATAAAAATGCGAGAACATAACATATAAAACACATATACACAAGGATTTCCCACTGGATCGCAAAACTAGGACTATCAGCTTGATTTTTCATTATGTTCCTTTCAATGTTACAATACATATTTATACATGTTGAAGCATCCAATACCATGGATCGAAAACCATAGCGTCCAAAACCATGGACCGAAAACCATCGCGTCCAAAAAACATGTGCGAAAATCATGCACAAAACCATAAGTGGGTCCGCCCAACCTAACATAGGGTCCAAAACCAAAATTTTTCGGGGCGCTGCCCTGGACCCCATAAAGTGGGGTTACGGGTACCCCTCAAACCCCCTGTTAACTATGTGGAAAGAATATAACACAACCCAACATTCCTGTCATGGCTAGTAGGGGTCAGATTAAGCATTTTTTCAAGTATTGCATTTGTATCATTGTTTCGATGTTATTTTTCAATTCTGGAAGTTTCATGGATTTCTAGGCAATGGAATAAGTCCTAGTCCTAAAAAAGTGGCATAGAATTCAGGGTGGTTGTCTCAGAACTAGCTGAAAAAGACCACATTCGCATGGATTCCTTTTATTTGGGAGCAACTGGATGGTCCCAATCGCATGCACTCCCATTTGATGGGAGTGATTGAGGCTCTAAGTCAGTAAAATGTTAATTTCCCTCATGGTTTGGTCACCTGAAAAGGTTGGTTGGCTCCTGGATGTTCTGTAACATGTGCAGAAGGTTAGATTGGTTATGTTTTTTCAGTTCCAGTTCCTTAAATGTAGATAGGGAGTTGAATCAAAACATAGTAGCCTCTCATCACATGTTTACCCTAAAAGGATAGTTAACTTTGGTAAATGTGGGAGGAGAGTATTACAAAGTGGTATTAGAGCATGGTTCACCCCTTAGACTGGATGGGCAGTGTGTTGGTCATGCATTCATTTTGGTTGCATATATGTGTTCCTTATACTTATGGTTTATGTTCTTGTTGCATATGCATGGTGGTGGTCATGGTTGTCATGGTGTCGCCATGTGAGAGTTGATGGTGTTGTTGCGGAATGTGTCTTCATGAGTGTATGATTGGTTATGCATTGTTTATGCATGTCAATGTTTACATGTTGTTAAGAACACATTGATATGGTTGTGGTTTTCATGAATGAGGTCATGATGTGTGGTTGATATGGTCTTGAATTGATGACAAAACTATGGTTAGGATGATATCTATAAGTTGTTATGATTATGATTATACATGTATCGTGATATTATGGGTTATCTTGCATATGAGATATCCTCCCTGACCTATACTGAGGTATGTTGATTATGTTTATATTTTGGTCTAGCTGACATGGTATGCTTGGCAAGAAATAGATCAAAGATTACTAGCAAGATGGTAGACTATAGTTCATGAGATTCTCCTTATGGATCAGATGAGAAGTGTGGTGTTTGGAACTCTTCTGACTTAGAAGATACATTGAGAAGTTTGAAGGTAGAAAATAGAAGTTATAAAGCATAAAAGGACAAAATCTTTTAGGCACAGGAGAAACAAGTAGAAGTCAATGCAGTAATCCTTCATAGTTTTCAGAGTTGCAGAGATAGGTACAACTTCAGATCAACCATGGGTAAGAGGATTAGACTAATGGAGCATATGGTAGTAGGTCTCATGGTGGTCACAGGTCAAATAGGGATGACACAGTTAGATACAGTAGGCTCTTGGATACATCTAATAAGAGAGTTGATGGACACATGTACTATTCTAGTTCTAGTTCTCATACGAACTATGATCATCATCATTATCACCTTTATAGGGTAAGTGACAGGGGATACTTTCTAGATTTGTTCAAGAAATAGAAGCCACCTACCTATACTGGATATTTAAAGAATTTGGAGGATGCAGAAGCATGGCTACCTGGAATGAATAAATTCTTTGAGTTGCATGACTACATGAAGAATATGAAGGAGAGAATAGCTATTTTTAGCCTCAAACGGAAAGCAAACATCTAGTGGGAAGATGTGAAGCAGGTAAGAGACATATGGATAGAGTAGTTGAGTTGGCATGAAATCAAGAGACTTTTAAGGAAGAAGTACTTTTTAGAGAGGTACTACGACAACAAGGCTAAGGAATTTTGTGAGATAAAGATGGGATTTATGACAAATCATGAGTATACGACCAAGTTCCTATAGTTATTGAGGTATGTATTGTATCTTAAAGATGATAAATCTAAAGTTCAAATATTTGTTAGTGGATTTCCATTAGATTTCATTATCACCTTTACAGGAGGAGTGATAGGGGATACTTTCTAGATTGGTTCAAGAAATCAAAGCCACCTACCTCTAATGGATATTTAAAGAATCTGGAGGATGCAAAAGCATGGCTACCTGGAATGAATAAATTCTTTGAGTTACATGACTACACAAAGAATATGAAGGAGAGAATAGCTATTTTCAGCCTCAAACAGAAACCAAACATCTGGTGGGAAGATGTGAAGTAGGTTAGAGACATATGGACAGAGTAGTTGAGTTGGCATGAACTCAATAGACTCTTCAGGAAGAAGTACTTTTTAGAGAGGTACTACAACAGTAAGGCTAAGGAATTTTGTGAGCTAAAGATGGGATTTATGACAAATGATGAGTATACGACCAAGTTCCTGTAGTTATTGAGGTATGTATTGTATCTAAAAGATGATAAATCTAAAGTTCAAATATTTGTCACTGGATTTCCATTAGAATTTAGAGACCGGATTGATTATGATGAGCCTCGGTCACTTGAGGAAGTTATTTGGAAATTGAAGCAATTCTATGAATATTCAAAGCATAAGAAAAAATCTTAGCATGGATGGAAAGGGAAATATAACAGTAAAGGTAAATGGTGGTTGAAAAAACAAGGCCTCAAAATGCAGAAGAGAAAGAGAATGTTGCACCATAGAACAAGTTCAACATAGCTAGATAGGCACATGGGTCACAACAACATAATAGAGGTGATCGTACAAGATGGTTAGAGTGTTGGACATGTGGTAACGAACATCTTAAGAGGGATTGTCCGCAGAAACAAGGTGGCAGGCCTCATATCTACAGTGCATAGGAAGCATAGGCAGTTGGGGATGTTGGGTAGAGCATTCCATAAATTTATATAGCATTGGATAGCAAGAAGGTAGAGCACCAGGAAACTGTTATTGAGATAGACGTTCAACTTTATGATCAAGTTGTTTCCATTTTGATTTACCTCGGATCTAATTATATTTATGTTAGTCCTAACCTAGTGGGTAATCATGGTTTGAATAAAGAAGTGCATGCAGAATCCTGATTATTGTAGTTAGCTATAGGTATAAAGAATAGAGTATATCATTGGTTAAGAGCTTATGCATTCGAGTTGAATGGTATGCCTACCTTAGCACATTTCAATGTACTATCGTTGGGATCATATAGTATGTTATTGGGTATGGATTGGTTGTATCTTCATATGACCAAAGTGGATTTTTATGACAAAGCCATTAATTCTTCGATGAAAATAGAGAACAAAGAGTCTTACAGGATAAGAAGAAGGAAACATCAGTTAGAATTGTGAAAACTATGTAAGAAAAGTGTAGTCACAGAAAATGGTGTGTGTTATTTGCAATGCACATTTCTAGCGATAAAGGTAAGGAGGTTGAGGATGCACAAGTATTGATCATGTACCCAATCTTATAATAGTTTTAGGATGTGTTTCCTATATATATTTTAGAGTTTCCACCTCATAGAGAAGTGGAATTTTCCATTGAGTTGGTACAAGGGGAAGCACTAGCATCAAAGGTACCTTACATGATGAGCACTCTAGAGCTAGTAGAGTTAAATATGTAGTTTAAGGAAATGCTTGACAAGAGATACATTAGTCCAAGTGTATCACTGTGGGGTGTGGTGGTATTTTTTTTGAAGAAGAAGGATGGTACTCTTAGAATATGCATTGATTATTGGTAGTTTTACAAAGTGACCATCAAGAAAAGGTATCCATTGTTGAGGATTGATGACTTGTTCTATCAATTGAGGGGAGAAATGGTGTTCTTGAATATTATTTTAGATTGGGATATCATCAGGTACACATAAAGGAATATGATATATACAAGACTACTCTCTGAACCAGGTGATAAGCCTCACCATTGGGTAATTATATGGGCATTAATTCACCTCTTAGCTTAGTCAAACCAACTTTTCTCTCAACATATTACATGTTTTTTATTATATTTTGTTTATGAGATGAGTTAGAGTGGGATATCATGCCTAGTGGACTAATATGCATTGGATGCAGGTTTGAAGGAGAAAATCAAGGAATTTTGGCAAACAATAAGGTTGAAACACGAATGGGACAAAGGAGAGGGATTGTAGGAGGTAAATCCTCCTCATTTAATTCTCCCCCATTGGAATATTCCTCCATTTATCACACCAGCTTGAAGTGCAAGCAGCCAAGTCATGAGGATTAGAAGGCAGCCGAGCGAGAGACAAAGAGCTAGTTTATCTCGAGTTTGGGAGCCAAGCCTCCCTAATTTTAAGGAAGTTGTTGTGGACTTCAGTTGTATAAGTAGAGAGGCCTAGAGCCTAATTAGGATTCAAATTTTTGTTATACAACTCTAAGTTATTTTCGAGCTCCAGACTTGTGGAAGATTTTGATATAATTTTTTGTTTTGGTAATAAGAATGAGTTTTGTTTTGAGCCAGCACTGAGTTAACTCAAGGGTTGAATCTCTTGGGTTAGGGCCCAACCCTAGTAGCCAAGGTTCCTCTTTTTGTATCTGTATGTTTAGCTTAGTTTCATAGCTTCATTGTTAATTTTTCTTTAGAGGTATTTTCATTGCAAGTAGTGTAGATTTGATTGGTTGTTTATTAGTTTGCTTCCATTTGTGCCTTACTTCAATAACAGGTTGGCAGGGATAAAAGAAGCACCACAAGGCTATCAACAGGTGTCTTGGGCTCACTTCTTCCCTCTAGGATCATGATTTGAGGAAGGGACCCTTATGCAGCCCCAAAAACATAGATTTCTATTTCTTTCATAATATTTAAGAGTTTAATGTATTTAAGCTAGAGTTTTATCAATTTTGAAAATTAGGGTTGCATTTCCATATCTTCTATCTTCATTCTTGCAGTAGATCTCATCCATGATTCCATTCCTTTTAGCTACTTTCCTTATGCATAAGGTAGACAATTAGTTCATTAATTATGCTTTTCTACCTTATGAGAATGCTTCTTGTTTACATGACTTTTTGGAAATTATATGTGCTTGATGTAGAGTGGGTGCTTTAGGAGAAGACAAAGACCTCATAGCTAGCAATCACCTTCCACTTCATCCACCATAATAATTTCCAGCTTTCACCATTGCCTTAACTAATTTCATCATTTTACATGGAAATTCTTCTAAGCACATTGAGCGAATCCAACCATCTCCTAACATTGTTGTTGACTTCTAAGTTATCCTAGGCATTTTCTCACTCCATTCCACCCATCAACCACCTTCCCTAAGCCTTCCATCACCTCCAACACCTCTTGTTTTTCTCTCGACTGTATCATATAGAAATACAAGGAATCTTGTAGGTTTCTAGTACATCCTGTAGGTTTTCTTGTAGTGGCCTATTTTGAGGCCAAATTGAGGGAAAAAATCTTGGAAGCCCCCAAAGGTCACCCAAGGGTATCCCACACCATCCAACCATCTCCTAAACCTTCAAACCATCCTCAAACATCCCTAAACCACCTGCCACATCACCAAAAGAGATTAGTTTGCATATTTGATTTTGCATGAAAAGAACAAAAAGTCAAAACATAGTTATTTCAGTCCCTTTGCTTGCATAATAGTGATGTTTGATGATTTTAACTTCCATACTTAGACAGTATCATTTGGTTCATGTTAATCTTGTATTATTGAAAAGCATATTTTCTTAACAGTTAATTAGGAAATGATGTGATTTAGCATTGAACTTCGGTCTTTTTCATTATTGCAATAGATCAACTCTCTCTTAGAGTAGATTTCCTTTTCTTTCATCAAGAAACAAAGCTTCTTCTCAATCCATAGAATTCTAGCTTGAAAACCCCCAGTGGTCTCTCGCTAGCTGAACAAGCAACACAAGGAAGAACCATCACTTTTACTTGTGTATACAACACTGTTACCTACAAGTTTGTACGGACCTCGAGTTGATAAAGTAAAGCTGGTAGCCCAAGAGTTGCATCATTCTTGCTACAATACTGGTGTTCATCATTTTTTGGCACCAATACTAGGGTGGTGTCTAAGTAATATGTGATTATTTCTTCCTTTCTTCTACTTATTGTTTCTACTATTCTGCCATTAGTTTCATTTCTACAAAAGTAATTTAGTTTTCTTTTCATTTCGCATTCTTTGCTTTTCTTTCCATTCTACAAGTTAGATTTCAAGAAATTAGCTAATATTTTCAATTAGTCAGTAGTTCTCATTCAATCTATAATTTTAATTCTGCAAGTTAGATTTCAGTTCAACAATTAGTTTTTCATTCAGTCAGTAGTTTTCATTCCGTCAACAAATTCAATTTTGCAAATCACTTTCAAAATTTGAAAAAAAATCACAGAACCAAACCAAAAACATTTCCTTTCATGCCTCATATGAATAAGGATAAATTAGGGAAATTTTATCCAAATACCCTCACTGCATCCAACATCCAACCTTCCCTCTTCTTCGGTGGCTGTGAACTGGAGGAACCCGTAGGTGAGCAACCAGGAATATTTGAAGAACCTACAAGGGAAGAACAAGAACCCATTCCTACTAAGCCAATGGTTGAAAAAATAAATGGTAGAGGGAATAAAGAGAGAGTTGAGAGTGCCTTCCCCATTAGGGAAACCAATGGGGACACTAAGATGAAAAATATAAGCACCTTTTCCCTTCCTCATTTCCATGGTCAGACCGCAGAAGACCCCGAAACTTTCCTATTTGAGTTTTTTTTTATATGTTGAACCTATGACTATATGGATAATCAACAAAAGTTGAAAATATTTCCATCTGCCCTCAAGGATGCAACTCTGTGCTGGTTCATGGGTTTACCTAGGGATGTCATCACAAATTGAGCTCAAATGCAGCAAGAATTCAACAATAAGTATTGAGACTACTGTAGGTCTAAGGACACTAAAGAAGAAATTTTTAAGATGACCTTAGGCAATGATGAATCCCTATAGGATTATGAAGAAAGATTCCATCTTAGTTACAAAAGGGCCAGGTGCACACTTGACCCTAAGTCACTAAATCTGGTCCTACATAGGGGAGTAAGGGAAGATCTTTTGGATACCCTACACTTGTTAGCAAGAGGAGATATCTAGTAGTTACCCTATGAGGACATCAAGGCTATCTTTAGAAACCATTCTAGGGAAGCCATGAAAAAGGGTAGGGGTAGTCAACCTATGGTCAGTATATCCTCTTCCAAATCATCCATCAAAGGGTGAAATTGGAAACATGCTGGATGATTTCAAGAGTGATATGCTACAAATCCTTGCCTTACAAATGGACACTATGCACATTAAGAGGAAGCAGGAGGAAGTAGAGAGATCCTTGGCCATTTTCTATCCTAGATGCACTAAGAGGAACCCTAGGAATGAATGTACATTAAATTCTATTGAAATCTACTTAGTTTGTGAAGAAAACCACTCCACAGACAATTTCCCTTCTTTTCCTGGACTCAAAGTTGTATATCAAGGAGCTGAAGGGGTCACAAAGCAGCTCTGCTACATAAACCAAAGGGGACCTCATGGGCCTAGGTCACACCAGCAGGGCATGCAAGGGTCATCCCATACATACTACAACCCCAACCAGACCACATCCATACCTTCTTGGGGACCCCCTGCTCATCCTTCCTAGTCTACACCTCCTCCTTGGTCCTTTGCATCTGAGTATCACTCTCAGCCAACCAACCAGTCATTTCAACCATATGCTCTACCACAACCTCAGTGGAATGCACCACCCCAGGGGTGGATGCCCCAATACAACAATGCTCCAACTTTATTTCCTCCATGACCTGCCCAACCATAGATGTTACACTCTGCTCCACCCAAGCAACCCCATATGTCTTCCCATCCAAATCTGAACCTGAACAACAGACAAGCTCAAGAAGTATATAGTGGAGAGACATCATATCCAACTTATGCTCTGGAAATCTAGAAAATTAACTTGATATTTGGGAGATTTGTCCTGGATAACCAAACTCCACCTCCACCTAGGGAGGTTGAGGAAGAAAGAGAGGAAATAATTCTTAAAGTAAATCCACCCTTTCCTGAGAGATTAACCCAACCACTCAAGCCAACCCTAGAAGAGACTAAACTTCTGGGAGAATTGAAAAATATGTGTATAAAGATTCCACCCCTCCAAGCAATAAAATATGTGCCTATTTACAATAAGTTAATTAAGGGGAAGTGTTTCAAGCATCAAGGGAGGCAAAGAAGATATGCCCCTACCATTAATGTCATTGGGCAATTGTCTGACTTAATGCTAGGGCAGGTAATATGTCCAAAGTATTTGGACCCTGGAAGCCCTGTAGTAGATGTGCACATCAGTGGCACCATTGTCCCACACACTTTGATTGATCTTGGGGTTGCCATTAATGTGATGACCAAGGACACCATGCTCAACCTCAACCTCCAGGGTTCATTGAGAAATACCACAATGGTCCTACAACTTGCAGACTACTCCATAATGATCCCTGAGGGGATTGTGGAGGATGTGATGGTCTCCATTAACTCTTGGGAGTAACCTGTAGATTTCCTAGTTCTCCAACCTAAGGTTAAGCTTACTGGTTACCCTCTCATCCTTGGGAGGCCCTAGTTGGCCATTGTCGATGCTTACATCAGCTGTAGAGATGGGAATATGACTATCAAGAATGGGCATATGTCCAAGCAGTTAGTTCTATACTCTCCTACTCAGCCATCTCTAGGACATGATTTGCCTTTATGGATGGAAGAGAAGGAAGAAGATGAAGTTTATACTACCCAACTGTATACCTTAGAAACAACCATGGGAGGAGGACCACAGGATGAAGACAATTTGATTGAACACCTTCTCCAAAGTCCAACTCCCAATACATTGTCCCTAGAAGAAGTAGTAAAGGAAACCAAAAAAGCCATCCAATTGATCTATAATTGGCCGATTCCAATCCTCTCCATGTTAAAACCATAGAATTCAGCCCTGAGAAAACTTTGAAAATCAATCCATCTCTTTCTATTCTCCAAGAGGGGAATTTGTGCAACATGCTAAAGGAACATTTGGATGCCTTTACTTAGAGTTACAAAGAAATGAAGGGAGTACACTGATCAGTGTGTACTCACCATATCTATATCAAGGAAGGTTTCAATCTAGTCCAGCAACCCCAAAGGAAGATGAATCCAGCTCTCAAAGATATAGTCAAAGAAGAACTGCAAAAATTGCTAGATGCAGTATTCATTTATCCTATCTCTTATAGTGAGTCGGTCTCCCCTCTGGTGTTAGTTCGCAAGAAAAATGGTAAGTGGAGGATTTGTGTTGATTATAGGGAATTGAACAAAGCCACAAAGAAGGACCATTTCCCTCTACCTCATCGACCAAGTGCTAGATGGTCTGGCAGTGATTTTTTTTCTCTTTCCTAGATTGATTCAACAGGTACAACCAAATCTAGATTAGCCCAGAAGACCAAGATAAAACCACCTTCACTTGTCCTTGGGCACTTTTACCTATAGGGTCCTTCCTTTTGGCCTATGCAATGCTCCTACAACCTTTCAGAGAGTAGTCTTGAGTATCTTTGCAGAGTTTGTCCATGATGTGGTAGAAATATATATGGATGATTTCACACCTTATGGGGGTGATTTCAAGGAGGCTTTCTCCAACTTACGTAAGGTACTGCACAAATGCATTGAGATGAACCTGTCTCTCAGTCTTGAGAAATGTGAATTCTTGATGACTGAAGGGACCATGCTGGGTCATTCAATATCTCAACAAGGACTGCAAGTGGGCCCCAACAAAATAAATATTACCTAAAGGGTCCCACCTCCTCAAAATCAGATAGATGATAGAAGTTTCCTAGGATTAGATGGATACTACCAAAGGTTCATAAAGGACTTCTGCAAGTTGACCTCTCCTTTATTTGGGTTGTTGGCCAAGGACTTTGAGTTTATATGGTTAAAAATATGTCAAGAGGCCTTGGACATCGTGAAGAACAAGTTAACCACTGCCCCAATTCTCCTAGGCCCAAATTGGTTCCTTCCTTTTCACATTCATGATGATGCCTCACATAAAGCCATATGAGCCGCCCTAGGTGAGATAGATGATTTTTTTTTATGCCATTTACTTTATTAGTAAGAATCTATCAAAGGCCGAACTGAACTACACAATGACCGAAAAGGATCTCCTGGCTATTGTGCATTGATTGAACAAATTTAGGCATTATATTATAGGTTATCAAACATTTGTCGATACTGACCATGCTGTAATCAAATATTTAATGAATAAACCCGATGTGAATGCTTGTATTATAAGATGGTTGCTATTATTACAATGGTTTGATCTAACTATTGTTGATAAGCCTGGTAAGGAAAATGTTGTTGCATATTTTTTTTCCAGATTAACTTTACCTGTAGGTGAAGAGGGAATGGTAGATGACTAGTTACCAAATGAGCACTTGTTTACCATTTCAGTTCTCTCTCCGTGGTTTGCTGACATAGAAAAAGATTTGGTATCTGCATAGTTCCCATCGAACTTGTCCTCCAAGGAGAAAAGAAAGATTATAAGGAAGAGTGGCCCATTCACTTGGATTGGGAGAAACCTCTTAAATCTTGCCCTAGATCAAATCTTGAGGGGGTGTGTCAGGGAGGAGGAAGTATTTGACATCCTTTTGACCTGTCATGATGGGCTTTGTGGAGGTCACTTTTTAGCAAAGAGGAAAACATTCAAAGTGTTACAAGTAGGCTATTATTGGCCCACTCTTCATCAAGATGTGAAAATATATTATAGTCAGTGTGATCAGTGCCAAAGGATGGGAAAACCTACTCCAAGGAGTGAAATTCCTTTGTAGCCTCAAGTGACTTTTGAGCCATTTGAAAAGTGGGGCATGGAATTCATTGGACCTATTCACCCTCCTTCCAAGGAAAAACAGTGCATCATTGTGTGCACTGACTATCTGACCAAGTGGGTTGAAACCAAGGCAATTAAGGCAGCAACACTGAGTTATTAAGGGATAATTTATTTTACAAATTTGGGTATCCTAGAGAACTGGTCACTGATCAAGGCAGCCAGTTTACCTCCAACATGATTGAAGACTTGCTTAGCCAGCACAAGATCAAGCATAGGACCTCCACTCCCTATCACCCACAAGCTAATAGGCAAGTGGAGGTGACCAATAGAGAATTGGAGGGCATCTCGACCAAAGTTGTTAACAATAGCAGGAAAGATTGGACAGATAGACTAATTGAGGCCACCTGGACCTATAATACCACCTGGAAGACCACCACTGGATTCACACCCTATGAGCTCGTCTATGGGAAAAAGGCCCTTCTATCCATTAAGTTTTAGTATAACACACTAAGGATGACAACTCAACTAGATCTAGATCTCAGCAATGCACAGAAAGAGAGATTGTTGCAGTTAAATGGTTTAGATGAGCACAGAATGCAGGCCCTCCTGCACACGGAGGTAACCCAACTTCAGAGGAAGATATGGCATGATAAAAAAATCAAGGATAAACAAATTCAAGAAGGTGATTGGGTCTTGTTATATGATTCCAGATATAAAGACTTTAAGGGAAATTTGAGGACAAGATGGCTAGGACCTTATGTTATAGAGACTTGTGATGATAATGGTTCAATGCAAATAAGAACCATAGATGAAGAGGTCATTCCTTTACTTGTTAATGGGCAACAATTGCAAGTTTACAAAAGACCATTGTCAAAGCAAGAGTTCATTTATGGTATCAATAAAACAGTGATGGTAGTGGAGCAAGTTTCATCTCCCGCATCATCAAATCACTGAGAAAAAAGAAAAATAAGGACTCAGGTGAAAACCTCCATGAGGCACCTGAGTCCCACTATTGGGTTGAAAACCTCTTGGGGTGACCTAGTGGTGTCAAAAAAGAAAAAATGAAATGAAAATAAAAAGATCCTTGGGTGAAAACCTCTCTTGGGGAGCCTAGGGAAAACAACTAGGATGAAAACCTCTCAGAGGTAGCCTAGTTGTTTTCAAAAAAAAATCATGAAAATTTCTATTTGTAGGTCAGCAAGGAGGATAATGAGAGAACAAAGGAGGATAAAAAAAGGGACGTATTTAACTCACATTGTTATTTTTCCACTCATTGTCATTCATCACTCCACCATTTCTTCCATTTTTTCACTCCTTTTCTTTAGTTTACAAGGGGACTGTGTTTTCTACAGGATCCCCTGTAAACATACAGGATCCCATGAAAACCTACAGGATGATCCTGTAGGAATTACAGTGGCTCGGGAATCCTATAGGAAGTGACCATAGGGAAAAAAATGACTTGCCATGTCAAAGAAATAACATCCCTACATGAACATTCCATTACCATACCTGTGTCCACTTTCATCACCCCTGCAGTCACCATCAAAAAAATCTGTTTCAAAAAAATATATTTTCCACAGTCTTCAAGAAAAAAGAAAAAGAAAAAAACATGAAACAAAGAGTAGAAGGGAGAAGCACCTGAGTATGTCTCATTTCTCCAAACTCCTAGTATTCCTCTCAATCCATGTCACCATCCTCAAAATCCCAACAGAGTGTATGATTAAGAGTTCTGAGGGAGAAGTAGCTACAGGACATACTATAGGAAATGTTGTAGCAGCCTATCACATAGAATACAAATCATGATTGCAGCAAGCTTCTAGTATAATGATACAAGAGAAAAAGGAGCTCCAAAGTAGCAACAACACCAACATCTTGAACACCAGGTACCTGCACATCAAAGCAACCATCATGGAGCAATAAAAAAAAGGGGGAAAATAGCATGCAGCCAACACACAGCAAACACCTCTAGTCTTCAACAACTACAACAAGGGTTAGCACCAAAGGTAAGTATCTCACTCACTCTCTCATTTTCATAATGTAGTCAAAATATGTAAAGGTTACAAGTAAGTTTGTTTATAAGCAAAAGGTGGCCAATTAACTTGGCCACCTTCGTTCAATCGATGAAGACAAAACAATTGGTCCTCCCACATGTGGGAACAATCAAGTCAAAAAAGGAGAAGAGTAGGAAAAGAAATAGTTAAGTCTACGGAGGCATGAACTGGGAGTTGATTACGAGGAGGGGGAAATGATGAAGTGGTAGTGGGGACCAACAGTCCAAAAATAGAAAATGTACCTCCACTGCTAGCACACCACCTCACATAACTCGGCCATAAGAAGAAATATTTGTTGATCCCCATGAACTCATGCATGCATTTCCTCAAGGCTCACTCTTGCAAAAGCCACTCTCATACCCAAGCCACCTACAAAAGAGGAAAACTCCATTGTTTTTCTGCACAGGACTTCCTACGGGATTGCACGGGAAATCCTATAGGATTGCACACAGGATTCCTATAGGATACGTAGAGACAGTATACAGGATTGGCCGAGAGGAGTTTTAGAGGGGAAAACACAAGGGTTGGCCACGAAAAATTCTATGAAGAAGTAGGCTCTGTAATTACTTCCCTTTTCCAAGTGAATTGAACATGAAATCCTCTAGTTTGAGTGAATATGGCAGGTGTGTAAGGGAATTTACCACACAATCATTTCAATTATTTACTGCTACATTTAACAATTGTATCAACCCTCTCATTTCCTCAAACTTCACAAACGAAGATGATAGGGCGTTTTAATAGAAGGGAGCCCATTAACACTGAGAGAATTCAACAACACCCTAAGGTGCTAGAAATCATCAAAAGGAATAATTGGATGGGGTATTTCGAAAAATTAAGAGGGTATGATGATGAAGTGGCCCAAGATTTTTCTCTCTCCCTCATTCCACTTACCAGAGTCCATGCCACTATTGTGGTAAGAGGTCTCTCCATAGAGCTCACCCATGAACTCATCAACATAGTTACCACACTTCCCCCAGGAGTATCGTGGAGGAAGGAAGACAAGGGAGATATCTAGATTGCTAAGAGAAAATTATTTTTATAAGGTTAGGAACCCATTGAAGACATGAATGGAGTAATGAGAGAAAGCCTGCCATATCCATGGAATGAGGTGAGCTACCAAATTATCAAATACATATCATGTGAGGGTAGGTATAGTCTGGTCTATGGCTATCACTTTAGGCTTCTTTAAGAGTTGAGGTTTGGAGCAGAAACACCTCCTCATCATAGGCTCAACATACCATACTTCCTTCTGCAATCACTGATAGACACAAGCATAAAGGTGCAAGAGGGTAATTCCCAGCAACTAACTCATCATGGGTTAATCAGATTCATCATAGAAGATGCCCTCCACAACCTCAAAATTCCTATGCAATGGTCAATTTTCAGAGACATGTAGACATAGGAGGACATCAATTCTCTCACATATGATGATAGTCCTACTATCAGTGAAAAGGATGAGGAAGAGACTGAAGCGGAGGAAGAAGAAGAATAGCAGGATGAAGATGAGATAGATGAGGAGGAAGATGAAGAAGAAGAGGAGAAAGAGAAATAGAATGATGAGGAAATAGAGGAAGATGACAAAGAAGAGACTGATAAATAAGATGAGGAGCTAGAAGGAGAAGAGGAGAGGAAAAACAGAGAGGAAAAGGGTAGTGAAAAAGAGGAGGCAGAAGACAAGGAGGAGTCACCTAGGGTGTCTCTAGAGGCCACTAAGAGAGAAGCAATATCTTCCCTCACTACTCTTAGCACCCCTATCAAATAGAAAGGTAAAAGACAGAGGCAGGCCCCCTTATATTTCAAGACAAGGAAAAGCACAAGGATAAGGTAGGGGAAGCCCCAAACACCAACAAACATTCCCATTGTGATTGAGGACTCACCTAAACAGCATAAGAAAATGTCTCCTCCTAAGTCTCCTATCACCTATGTGAGAATGCCTATAACTAGATCCACCTCATCCAAGGGAAAAGCAATCCTATAGGATACACTGCAAGACCTAGAGGAAGCTGAAGCAGTCCTACAGGATTCTCTGCTAAACCTATAGGAGACCAAAAAATTGGACAAGGAGGGAAGCCTACAACAAGAAACTAAAGAATAGGACCCAGAGTTAAAGGAACCTAGCTCCCAACCTAACCTTGATTCCTTCTACAGATTTATTGAATGGGGCAGGGTCATTCCACAAAAATTTTCTATTCTACTATTCTTTGAGCTTGAGAAAGAGAGAGACAAAAATCATCGATGGATGTAGATTGCCAAATCCAAGGGGGTGGAAGAAATTGGTCACATAGAGGAGAAGCTCAAGGAGATGGGCAGAGAATTAAGTAGCTTGAGAGATAGAGAGGCCATAATGAGAAATTAGTTAGAGGTAGAAAATGCATGGTTGAAAGGACAACTGCAAGAAAGAGAGAACCAATTGGCATGTATGGCCAATCTCTCTTTGTAAGCAATCTAGCGTAGGATGCCAACTAAATCCTGTGCCCTATACCTCAAGGAACAATGGCTGCAGTTCCAGATCAAGACGCTAGCACAGAGAGACACTATGCCATTTCAGGATTATAGATAGTTCATTGATCTTTGTGATCAAAGTACATTGGAAGATAGGACCAAGATGTCTGAGTTTTATTTGCATAACATGGCCTTAACAGACATGAATGTATGGGACCCTAATGCCAAGCTAGGAGATTTATAGTTGATGGCTTTAGCATCATGGATGAACCATGAGGAAGCAAGGGCTGCAGAAATGAAGAAGATATTGGCAAAAGAACAAACAAAGCCCCTTATGATTAGATCTAAGCAATCCAATCCAATGGCCCTCATGAGCACGCATAATTTAATTGCAAATGATCCTCAACTTGCACCTAGGTATCTTGCTGCCCAAGAGCAAGAAATTTCACACTGTGAGGACATGTTTAGGTTGTTAGGGGATGACAACATACATGCTTACAGATGGAACACATTTCCATACAATTTGAAGATAAGAGAATACCACTCTCCTCAAAGAATGAGAGCATCACTGAACAAGACACCCATGTAGAAGCAATCCATGTAAAGGCTCAAAGTCTATTGGATTGGCTTGAAACTTAGTCCACCACTGCTCTTAAGAATGCTAGAAGGAAGGAGGGAAGAAGAAGAAAAGAGGCAGTGGGAGGAGGTAGAAAATAAAGCAGGTTTCTATGAACAAGAAGAGGAAACCACAACAGAGGCATGGGATGTCAGGGAGGCCACTAGAGCCTTGAAGGATATGGAGATTGATTGAGTTGCTCATAGGATGAGAAACACTTTCAGTAGGGGTTGATGATGAGCCTCATCATTGGGTAATTATATGGGCCTTAATTCACCTCATATCTTAGTCAAACCAACTTTTCTCACAACTTATTATTTTTTTGAATATAGTTTTTTATGAGATGAGTTAGAGTAGGATATCATGCCTAGTGGACTAATATGCATTGAATGCAAGTTTGAAGGAGAAAATCAAGGAATTGTGGCAAAGATTAAGGTTGAAACTCGAATGGGACAAGGGAGAGGGATTGTAGGAGTTAAATCCTCCTCATTTACTTCTTCCCCATTCGAATATTCCTCCATTTATCACACCATCTTGGAGTAGAAGCAGCCAAGTCATGAGGATTAGAAGGAAGCAGAGGATGTCAGAGACAAAGAGCTAGTTTATCTCGAGTTTGGAAGCCAAGCCTACCTAATTTTAAGGAAGTCGTTGGGGACTTTAGTTGTATAAGGAGAGAGGCCTAGATCCTCATTAGGATTTGAATCTTTGTTGTAGAACTCTAAGTTATTTTTGAGCTCCAGACTTGTGGAAGATTTTGATGTAATTTTCTGTTTTGGTAATAAGAATGAGTTTTGTTTTGAGCCAGCACTGAGTTAACTCAGAGAGTTGAAGCTCTTGGGTTAGGGCCCAACTCTAGCAGTCAAGGCACCTCTTTTTGTATCTGTATGTTTTTATCTTAGTTTCATAGCTTCATTGTTAATTTGTCTTTAGAAGTATTTTCATTGCAAGTAGTGTAGATTTGATTGGTTGTTTATTAGTTTGCTTCCATTTGTGTCTTACTTCAGTAGTAGGTTGGGAGGGATAAAAGAAGCACCACAAGGTTGTCAGTAGTTGTCTTGGCCTCACTTCTTCCCTTTGGGATCATGATTTGAGGAAGGGACCCTTATGTAGCCCCAAAACACAGATTTGTATTTCTTTCATAAGCTTTAAGAGTTTACTATATTTAATCTAGAATTTGATCATTTTTGCAAAGTATCGTTGCATTTCTATCTCTTCCATCTCCATTCTTGTAGTAGATCTCATCCATGATTCCATTCCTTTAAGCTACTTTCCTCATGAATAAGGTAGACAATTAGTTCGTTAATTCTGCTTTTCTAGCTTATGAGAACGCTTCCTTTTTACATGACTTTTTGGAAATTATACATCTTTGAAGTAGACTAGGTGCTTCAGGAGAAGACAGAGACCTCATAGCCAACAATCACCTTCCACTTCATCCCCATAATCATTCCTTTCTTTCACCACCACCTTCACTAATTTCATCATTTTACATAGAAATTCTTCCAAGCACATTGAGCGAATCCAACCATCTCCTAACCTTGTGGTTGACTTCTGAGTGATCCTAGGCCTTTTCTCACTCCATTCCACTGATCAACCACCTTCTCTAAGCCTTCCATCACCTCCAACACCTCTCATTTTGCTCTCTATTGTATCCTATAGAAATACAGGGAATTCTGTAGGTTAGTAGTACATCCCATAGGTTTTCCTGTAGTGGCTTGTTTTGAGGCCGAATTGAGGGAAAACCTATAGGAATCCCCCAAAGGTCACCGAAGGGTCTCCCACACCATCCAGCCATCTCCTAAACCTTCCAACCATCCTCAAACATCCCTAAACCATCTACCACGTCACCAAAAGAGATTAGTTTGCATATTTGATTTTTCTTGAGAAGAACAAAAAGACAAAATAGAGTTATTTCAGTCCCTTTACTTGCACAATAGTGATGTTTGATAATTTTAACTTCCATACTTAGACAATAGCATTTGGTTCATGATAATTTATTATTATTTCAAAGCATAGTTTCTTAATAGTTAATTTGGAAATCACGTGATTTAGCATTGAACTTCGGTCTTTTTCAATATTTCAATAGATCAACTCTCTCTTAGATGATCTGAAATGGATTATAAATCAAGAAGAAAAGGTATTACCGACTCATTTGCAGGAAAATTCCTATATTACTTAGTGCAACGGATTGAACAAATTGCAAATAGTATAGACAATTAACAGTCAAAAAACATAACAGACACACACATCAACACAACAAATAATCAAGGAGTTCACCAGACTTCCTGGCTACATCTCCTGGTCTAGATTTTAGTGTCAACCTCTATATTAAGTCTTCAAGAATAGATTATTACAAGTGTGAGCTCAAAAATAGAGTATCAACCAATAGTGACATCAAAGAGTGATCTGCTTGAAAACCTCGAGTCTAAAAGAATGCACAGACTCTCCCTTTGTCCTGTTCCTTTATTCAATCTGCCTCAATCTGACTTACTGACTCTATTTGACTGTCTTCAACTGACTTCTCCTCCCTTATGTTCTACCATTGGATGGCTTTTAAGCCTTTCAGCGTTGTCTGTTTGCCTCCCTTTTGGGCTCTCTGGCTCCCAGCGCTATCCCTTCATCTCTCTCCTAAGTGTTTAAACAATCATTGTAAACATGCTTAAGGCATTGAGGCCACCTGTTTACTAACAGAAAGGACAGGGCGTAGGTGAAAATCCTTGACAACACACTTTTCCATTTCTGCAAGGAATACACGGAAATACACTGAAATAGTGGAAAATTCAACTGAAACACCAAAGCTGAACTTCAAATGATATAAATTATTCCCTATAATCCTCTTGGGTCTGCTTTCATCCCAATCGCAAGTCGTATTGGCTACGGGTCATAATCCCTTTTTATTCCACATCGTTGATCTTCCTTTGATTCGACGGTTCGCATCCAACTTGAAACATCAAGTAGTCCACTCAATCTCCACTGTTGATCCATGATATCCAATCCAACAATTGAGGGCCATTGTAGGTGGCCCACTTGCATGGATATTACCTTCCTGAAAAAGCAGTTTTCTCTCTCCTGCAGTGTACTACGTGTCAGCCAATGTATGGAATTGGGCGGAGCCTTTCCAATACTACTTACTGCCTGAAGCCTGCTCGAAATATCATTTACCTCAAAACTCAAAGAACATAAAGCTGCATTTATGAAACCTTTCGGGTCTGTGCATATCGCATAGTCTTCGGTCTGCGTAAGTCCTCCCTTTGACATATTTGTGATGCGATACGATCATACTCCACCATTGATCTGCGCGCTGGACCAATGGTTCATATGTCACCACTGATTGCAAATTGCTTCGGGCTGATGTTGATATGTCATTGGCCTCCTCCAATGTGATTTGATCTCATCTGTTGATCTTGTGGATCCAACGGCTCTAAGGAATTCACGTTGTGCTTCTCTGTTTTCTTTGGATTTTGGGTTTTTCCACCATTCTTTCACTTGCACTATTAAATCAAATGAAGACTTTAGACTTAGAGGTTTTTATACAAGATCCATTTTGGATCATGCCTTCCCAATAAAAATCTTTTGGACTACCAAAAGTTGGTTTTAGGCATCGATCAAGTGAGGATACTTCTCCTTCACCTATCTAACTTCTATCCATCATGCTTTGCTTGGATTTGACCTTTTGAGTCCCACTCTCAGGTACTCAACATCCCCTTGAGGCGTAGTTCTTACCTTCCTATCCAGAACTGTGTCATCCTATAGCTCATTGAGATACTCAGGCAACAAATCCCCAATAGAAGGAAACTGACTTTGCTCTTCGGGATCTTCAATTAATGAAGGTTGATACAATCTCAAGTTTTTTATATTAGCAACTGAGTAGATCTGCATATAAGCTGGAAAATCAAGGCAAAAAGAATTTTCACCAATTTTATCAAGTATCTTGAAAGGTCCATACCTTATTGGTTTTAGCTTCTTGCCTTCACCTTACATTCTGTCTTTGCTGATGTACAACCAGACTTGATCACCAACTTGAAAACTATGTTCAGCTCGATGCTTGTTATGTCTTTCCTTATACTTGGCTTGAATTCTTTCTAGTTGTTCCTGTATTTCCTGGTGAATTTCCTGGATTTGTTCAATGAACTTGGTTGCTTTGTCCACATCATTGTGTCCCTCAACTGCTATGTCTTTACCAAAGACAAAATCTAAGGGAGACTTTGGTATAAAACCAAAACAAGTCTCAAAAGAAGATCTATGAGTAGAAGAATGCTTGGCATAGTTGTAAGCATGCTGCACATAACACAAATGCTCATCCCAAAACTTGGGATACTTGTTGCAATAGCCTCTGAGCAATTCGATCACTGTCTTGTTGACCAATTCTATCTAACCATCTGTTTGTGGATGAAATGTTGTGCTCTTCTTCAACCTGGTGTCCATCAACTCCCGTAAACTTGACCAAAACTTCCCAACAAATCGAGAATCTCGATCAGATACAATAGAAGTGGGTAACCCAAAATGAACCCATACATTCTGAAAGAACAACTTTGATGTTTGTTCAGTTGTAACCTACTTGTTACATGGTATCAAAATACACATTGTACTAAACCTATCCACAACAACATACAAATAATCATGATCTTTCCTAGATTTTGGAAATCCCCCAACAAAATCCATGGAAACACTTTCCCAAGGATGAGAAGGAATTGGAAGTGGAGTGTACAAGCCCAATTTCTGATTATTGGGCTTGCTTGTAGCACACATAGTACACCCTTTGATATATCTAGAAACTGTCTCATGCATTCTTGGCCAATAACAGAACCTTTGCAATTGTGCAACTATTTTACTTACACCAAAAACTTGATATGAGAGAAGTATGTGCTTCTCGGATTATTTTAACTCTTTCAGTTTGTGGAATGCATAACTTTCCCAAATGATATAAGAGTTGGTCCTTTACATAATAATCCAATTCTTCTACTTGCTTTCCATGACTTAAAGTTACATATACATCTTTAAAATCTACATCTTGAGCATATTGTTCAATGTAACTTTCATGCATTACTGAGTTATGCTTAAGTATAGTAGATGCATTTATGATTCGTCTTGATAACATGTCTGCAACCTTATTGTGTATGCCTTTCTTATATCCGATGACAAGATGAAATTGTTGTAGAAAACTCATCCACCTATAATGTCTTGATTGCTGCAATTTAGTTTGTGAGTGCAAATATTGAAGTGGTTGATGATCTGTATGTATGATTGTTCCTTTACCCATTAGGTAATGTTTCCACTTTTTCACACTTTGTACTAATGCATACAATTCTTTATCATATGTGGGATAATTAACTATTGTAGAAGTAAATGTCTTAGAATGATAGCATATGGGTTTTTAGTGTTGCATCAACACTGCTACCATGGCATAGTCACTAGCATCTATCTCAATCTCAAATGGATGTTGAAGATCTGGCAGTGCTAGTACTGGTGTTGTACTAATTTTTTTCTTTAAGGTGTCGAAGGCTTTCTGCTATTTGCCTCCCCACTTAAACACCTGTTTCAATCCTGTTAAAGCATGTAATGGAGCTACAATCAAAGAAAAGTTAGCAATAAACTTTCTCCAGTATTGTGCTACCCCTAGGAAACTCCTAACCTCTGTAGCATATTTGGGTTTAGGCTAGTTCACAATGAATTTAACCTTAGAGGGATTTATCTTCAATTCACCACCCCCTACAATATAACCCAAATAATTTAAAGATGTTCTACCAAATTCACATTTTGACAATTTTACATAGAGATTTCCTCCTTTTTAAACATCTAAAGTTTGCTTTACATGCTTTAGATGGTCTTCCCATGTCTTACTAAAAACAAGAATGTCATCTAAATAAACAATTACAAATTTATCAATAAATGGTCTAAGTACATCATTCATAACTCTCATAAATGTAGCAGGATCATTAGTTAAGCCAAAATGCATAACCAATCATTCATACAGTCCTTGTTTTGTCTTTAAAGTAGTCTTCCATGCATCTTGTTCTGCAACTCTGACCTGATGATAACCGCTTCACAAGTTTAACTTAGAAAATTAAACTGCTTCTTTCAATTGATATAATAAATCATCAATACAAGGAAGAGGATAACAACTCTTGATCATTATTTTATTTAGTGCTCTATATGTTGGATACCTATACCAATAGGTTTCATATTTCATGATTGGCAAATTCAAATGCCAAATATGCTCTACTTTGCTGATACAAAGATCCCATATTTC
>APFE031042535.1:23279-33279 GCA_000404065.3 Pinus taeda
TCATCTGGGTTGAACTTGGGGAGCCATTTTTCGGGTGCATCGGGTAAAGGATGCAACGGTGCAGGCATGTTGACCGCACCCGGCCTTGTCCATGGATCTGCCATTATAATAGTACCGGAGTTTGATACTACTATTGAAGTTCCAGATGAATGGGGAGAAGATGATACCGAAGGGTGAGCCGATTGAGATATCGGGGCTTGTGTTCCCTAATGAACAACAATATGCGGTGGAGGAGTGGATGGTCGACTTTGCAGATGAGAGGATGAAATGGAAGACGTGGAAGAAAATTCCTCACTATTGGACTACTTAGTGTGCTTCTTGGCCCTTTTCCTTTCGGGCAAGGGGAACTGAATGGGTTCAATACCAAGTTTTCCACTTTGCAATCTAGTGAGTGGATGAGATAGGTTGAACTGCGAAGTCGAACTGCTTTGAGATACCTCAGATCTTTGTGGCGAGATCGCGAATGTCTGAAGTTGTTGGATAAGAGACTGGACTTCAGGAGATTCAATACTCAATTGTTCTGAGGGTTGAGGGGTATGAGCAGTGGTTGTTGACTCCTGTTCTTCTTGATCACGCTTTGGAGAACCAGTACGCGATTGAGAATGAATAGGAGATTTGGAGGGAGAATTACTCTTGGAATGGCTTGTGGTTTTTGGTTTACTTGCCATTCATAGTTCAGGCCCTCCTTCTAGCGCCAAAACATGTTGATGACTCGAAAATCGTTGCACCAACATTGGGGAAAACCACCCGGTCCGGACCTTAGTGCAGCTCCTTTTCCGTTTGGTGTAGTGGCTCCGACTGGGGATAATGGGACCAGTTTCCCAACAATAGATGAATGGGATGAATAAATACTTTGTTGGTAACAGTAATGGTAAATGAATATCTATTAACTATTGACAGAAATGCAATAAAACTATCCCGGGAATCTATTTGAACATCTAAAGCGTAGCTTTTGATGTTCTATATCCAAAAATACAATTATATAGATGACTCCATTTATATGGACATAGATATTAAACCATTTAAAATGGCTGCACCTAAATAGTTAGGCACAGCGATTTAAAACAATGCTACCAAAACTTCAAACATTCATACTATTAACGCATACATGATGAATAGTAAGGCATATCATCTAGACATCCAATAGTGGTATGAGTAAGATTTCCTGTCGTTATGCATGTATACAATTAACAGTAGCAAGAATAAATACACAGCGAAATAATATATTCAGAATGAATCTAAACAAAAGATAAAAATACCAGTTGAATAGCAAGTCACTCCGAATATGAATCGCTACGTATGGCTTTCACTTAGATGCATCAACATTCCTCAAATCAACGACAGTAGTGCACAATTGAATTAAGAAACTTTCTTCATTTTAAATAAAAGCAACTGGTCGAGTTTCATAAAAGAATAGAGGCTGAAGCACAATAGTGCAAACTTCAGTCTGTTAAGTCTTATACAAAATTTTACGACCCTTTCTAAATGCGTGAAAGGGTCTATAAATACTAAACTAATCTAAAATATCTACGAAACAAAAATGCTAATTATTCTGATATCAATAACTTCTTCGTTGCTATTTTCCCTGGCGGACTAAAGAGCTGGATGATGACTCATTCTGTAGGCTGTTTATCTTTAGACCTTAGGTGATGAATGTCGAGCATCGGCTGAATCTCTGGCGGTTTGTTTGTTCGTGAGCTGAGCTGGGCGGCAAATGTGGCATCTTGGATTTCAGGGATCATGTACTGAACAGCATCGGTCAAACATTTAATGGCGGCTCGTTGTTCATAAGGCTTAATGAGGAAATGCCAATATGTTTCTATGCTTAGGCTGTTAACCCCGGCGATTAACTTTCCTCTGTTCTCTAACTCTGGGTAAGATGATTGTTCCAATGTATGAGCTGTAATTACCTTTCCGGGTGTACATTGGGTAACAATGTTTGATAAGTAAAGTGTATCATTAACTAGATCAATCAGATTGTTAGAAGTCAATGTGCTCCTTGAAGCTGCCCTTTCTGCTTTCATTACCTGTGTATGCCATTCTATGAATAATATGTTTTTATGAACTTCAAGTATTTTTGGCAAATTAGAATCTTTTCCTTCTTTTGAATCTTGCCATTCAAGGTGTGCTGTGATAATTTCCTCAGCTTGATTCAACTCATCTCTTGCCTTTTCTACTCGATCACTTACAATTGTGGCTAACTCACAAAGTGGTTCTGCTTGAGCAAGGTATTGAGCCAATATTTTGACTTGCGATATAAGCACATTGTTAACTATTGTCGCTTCTTTTTTGAATTCCATTACCTGCGAATTTCCTTTCAAATTATCCAGTTGTGCTGTAATCTCGGCGATATGCTCATCCTTATTTTTCAATAATTGCTCATTTGCTTCCTTTAATTGTCCCAAAGCCTCTTGCAACTCATTTTGTCTATGGATTGCCGACTGATTGATGCTCTGTTTTTCCTCCTCCCATTGTTTAGTCAACTGCTCATTCATTTGTTGTTGTTGCTCTAACTGTGCCTCGGTTTGTGTCACCTTGTGTTTCATTGCTGCCAACTCTTCTTGTAAAGTGGAAATCTCTTGCTCTCTGATTTTAAGCAAAAGACTTACCTCTGATGCCTTGTCTATAGTAGCAGCTGAATAGGCTCCAGCATACTGTGAGAGTTTGGTTAGATCATCGGAGGGGTCTTGTTTCTGCTTCCATACTACATTGCCCATGATGGTTGACTCGGAAAAGATAGAAGGTTGATCAGGCCTTTGTCTCTTTCTCGATCGTTTTACTACGGCTTTATATTTTGGGCTGTAGAAGACATTCAGAGGGGGAATATCTTCTACCTGTAGCATGATTTGTTCACTAGGGCTTTTCGGAATAATCTCCACTTCTTTTGTCTTTGGTGTAGCGCTGGTTATGCCTAAACCCTGAGATAAGGTTTTACCCTGTTCAGTGTTGCTTTTGGGAGTATCAGTGCTCTGCGAGTCTTTATTTCCACCGATGATGGTGCTGAAATGTTGCCATTCCTTTTGTAATTGAGGGTTTGTGACAACACTTTTATTAATATCGGTGGCGCTTTGTTTAGACTGGGATTCTTTAAGCAGTTGCCCTTGCTTTTCTTTTTCCCTTTGCTCCTGTTCTTCTCGTTGTTTCTCTGCCTGTTTCTTTTTTGCCTGCTCTTTTTCCTTCTCTGCCTGTTTCTTCTCTGCCTGCTCTTGGTGCTGTTTATCTTCCTTCTCTTTCCTCAAGTGTTCTTGCTGTTCTTTTTTCATCTTCTCTTCTCGATGTTTCCGTTGTTGTTCCTCCTGCTCTTTATTACTGGTCTGTATTGTAGCAGGAGGTTTCTCAGTCTGTTGTTTGCCAGGGCCACTTGATGATGCTGCTTTGTCAGTTATTAATAAATCCAGAGGCAGAGTTTGCAACCTCTGTTCTCTGAGTTTATTAAACTCAATTAATCCTTCATCATTGTATTGCCTCTTGGCGAGTTGCATGACCTGAAATATCGATTCAGCTGATTTGAACATGTCATCAAAAATGTCTTCTTTGTGATCAAATAATGCTAATTTAGCATGTTCCAAAGCAGCATATGCTGTTCGCTTTGGATCAAATAGCCTATTGGGCAGGGTAGCAAAATTTAGGGCTTGAATCTTTGAAGCTTCTTTCTCTGCATGTTTCAGATCATGCAGCGTGAAAACCCCACATCTGAAGGGGAAAGTAGGCCAACCCCTTTTCTTCTCCTTTTTAAGAATCTGAGTGGTGCTTTCTGCTGTTATTTGGTAAGCAATCTCCCTTGCTAACAGTTTATCGGGGACATATAAAGGAAGGACATGAGGATTTGCTTGACTTCCGAAAACCCTAATATAAGTGAAATGTTCTTCTCCGAACCAACTACCTACCGCAGGTAAATCAAAAGAAGCAAGGTAGGATATCTTGGAGATAGGCTTGTCAAAAATTGCATAATATACAGGCACCATGAAACCATTGCAAATCTGGTACATGTGGTTTTTATAAGATGGTTTCCACATTTTATGATGATAAATGTGAATGGGCGAGGGATCCTGCACAGTCCACCTCCAGCCAAGAATAGGGAATTCAGAATTAAAACACAAAGTGTCCAGGATATACGCACTGTAGTAAAAAGGGGGAATTTTTCTTTCACTGACTCTAGAATTGTTCCTGTAATCGATAACAGCTAATGCCAGTTTATCTGATAGAATAGTGGCCCAATCCATAATAACACTGTTTACTGTCACGTCCATGAGAGGAACCATTTCAATGGTGAAAACGGCGGAATCATGTAAACCCCACAATCTACACATCATTATGTCGGCATAACAATAAGGAGAACACAAAGAGGCGACTGAGTACTTACCGGAGGATTCATGTCTGTGTTTACTTGGATTCTGCCTCCATTCCTTAATAGGCTCAGATTCGATCTCGTGTTCACTTGCAAATTTTTTAAGAAAAGCGCTGTTATATACCTTTTCTGGCATAGGCAAATGATACATTTGCCTCAGATCTTCAGGCTTGAATGACCCAAAAACTCTCCCATCCTTTGTGATGAAAGTTCTATCATTGAAGGAGATCTCTTCAATTGCCCATTTCACCACGTCAGTATACGGGAGAATTTGCTCTCTAGCTGCAATCCTATGGAGGAACGAGTCTGCCAAATCTTTAAGATTGTTTTCCGATTTATCAGATGAATCCGCAGTAGCTTCTTCCTCTGCTTGTGCTGGTTTTTCAGCTTCTATCAAGTCGTAAGTCCCTTGCCAAGTGGTCTTTGCTAGGCCTGCGCACGTAGTGTCGGATATTAAACCTTTCTTACTATTTGGTGTTGATTGTCCCGTGGCTGGTGCGTTTGAAACACTGGCAGCCTTCTTGGACTTTTTCCCCATCATATTTTGAATCCTTTTGTAGAAATGTATCCTGCAACAGGGAATAAGATCTGGCGTAACACAGAGATAATAGAGAAACTCAGAGATGATAGCCGAATGTAAAAATTAACGTTGATATATCCGGCTTTTGTTGAACGGCGCGGAGACAATCTTTAGGCAAATCTTAGGGCAGGGATTCATTATGTAACCGTATAGGGCCTGCCACCTTTATAAATGCTCATTACTCCTAATTTGATTCGTAAATCTCTTAAAGCGAGTAGAGGGCGTATGGGCGGCCGGGCGTGAGTGATTATGCCTTAATTACCAATAAATTGGCCTTCCAATCACTTAACTGGCTTTTCATTGAAAATTGTGCTTTACCACATCGCAAAGAAAGAGGGGCGTGAATGGCTTCAACAATGGGTTTGGATATCGCTTCCTGCCGATTGCGATATCGCATCGGCGAAAAACATATGAGCGTTAAGAATGGTACAAGAGGATTGCCGATTGCCGATTGCGATATCGCATCGGCAGGAAGCATAGCGCATATGTGTTCAAAAAAGGAGTGGTGCCGATTGCGATATCGCCGATAGCTTTATCGCATCGGGGCTTTACCATGTGGTGCATTAGGGACACATAACGGTTTTGCCGATTGCCGATTGTGATATCGCCGATGGCTTTATCGCATCGGGGAAAGGGTGTATGTCATTTGATGCATTGGTTGTTTCCTTTTGCGATGTGCGATCTTGCGATAGCTTTATCGCGAAAACTTTATTTGCCTTATGTTGTTTCTTTTAAATGAAATAAAGCTTTGATATCAATTTTGTTTTCTAAGAGGGACCCATTCCATATTCTAATGTTTATTTGAAAAAGATATTTATGAAATGGGGGGTTGTTTTGCAAGGCACAACAGAACCCAAACCTTACCTCTTTTTCTCCTTCAGAAACTCATTTACCTATTCAACCCTTCATTTTTCCTAAGAAACCTTGGAAAAACCCATTTGCACCCTTAAACCCGCTCAAAAGGCTAAAATACGTTGAAAACCCACTTTTCTGCCTTATCCTAAGTTTTTGAAGCTATGCGCAATTTTACAAAGAAATACATTGAAAAAACCCATTTTCCGACTTATCCAAAGTTTTAACACCTTGCGCGATTTTATAAAAGAAAACCTTGGAAAACCATACAAACCCATTAATATTTCTAAGGGTCCCGCTGGGCACAAATCCCGTGAAAAATTATTTTTTATTACCCGCCCAACGCCGTATCATCCGGACAATTCATCAACCCGTCGACCGTCTGATCGGGCACTTTTCATCCAACGGCTCACGTGGATATCGGACCGGCCCCGACGTCCAAAAGATAGCGTCCGATATCTGTCAGAGGGTGACGTCAGGCCTCGGCCACGCGTCGCCCCCACAGCGTATCGGAGCCCCTTCTGACAACTCCACTTCCGTATCATAAGCGGTGCGATATGATACCACCTGTGGTTTCCGGTTTCCACTAATCCGCCTGCTAGCGTCACCGCTACATCACTGCCAACGTTATCGCCGCGTCCGCGCCCCCGTCCGCTATTGCTCCACCTGTCCGCCACCTCACCATCCCCGTGGACCACTCACAATCCGCCACGTCACCTGATGACGTCATGCTGACGTTATCCGACCCTGACCCACCCGATGACGTCATGCTGACGTCATCTGAAAAAGGCGCCAATATCCCAAAAATCCATATTTTGGCCAATTTTTCACGTTTTTTGCACTTTTTGCAAAAACTTCTGCATTGTTTCCTGCATGTATTTTACGTCCAAATTTGCACCAACCTGCTGAATTCGACCTGGAGACCTTCGGCGCGCCTATCCACCTGCATTTGTGACCCAGACTGTCAGTATACCAGGGATTTATCATTGTTAATCCTCTCTGCGCCTGGTTTTATCTGCAATAGCTGAAATTCACTTAAAACACTGAAAAACGCATAATTCACCAACAAATCCCTTCCGCCCAGTTCCCATTTGAAGTTGGAAGCTCGAAATTCACTGGCTAAGCCTTGTTACCAAAGCTTTCTCATAACCTGCATTCTGTTCGCGTAGTCGTGAACAGGGAAACCGAACCTACACCTAATTACTAAGAAAGAACCTGTTAAAGACAAGTATTTGCCTTCTCAAGTGCTGTGTGCAGTATTTCAATTGCTGCCTTTGACCCTTCTGCCCTCTGTTTCTCAATTCACCTCTTCTTCCAAGCAATACTCTTTTCTGTTACTCAGCATAAGTAACATCAATTCACATATAAAACAAAGTTTGGAGTAACTATGGATACACCAATAGCACCTGTGGCCCTCAATATTGCCCCTTTAAATGCCCCTCAGAGAGAATTGGAGTGGCAGGCTTTAGCAGATTTGGACTACCAAATCTCAGAGGAATTCCTAGCACAAAGCAAATTCCACCTCCACCTGCTAAATGAATTGAAGGCCAAACATGTGGCTGGAACAGATATATTGGGCATTTGGGATTCCTTCCTCCCAATCTTCAAGCTTCCTCGGGTCAACCAATTCCCTGACCTAATTCACCTATGTGCTAAATGTTATGATCCCACTCAGAGAGCTGTGCTTGACCCTTCAGGCTCAGTTGTGTTCTACATCACCCCTGAGGCCATCAGAGAGATGCTGCAATTCAAGACTGAGAAGAAATTGGTTCCCCTATCTTTGTTTGATTTGATAAACCAAGGAGCCAAGATGTTGACAGATGCTCAGATCACAAAGCTGAACCAACTGTTTATTAACTATGACACTGTGCAATACCCTCCTATTTTTCATGGCTACCTCAACCCATTGGGCAGGGATCTTGCAGATATGATCAGTCCCATTCTGGGCTATAAATCAATTGAGTATATTGATGAGACTGTACTGGTAATGATGCTCATGTTTTCCCCTGGCAAAGCTCCAATATGCTATGACTATGCCACCTACATATCAGACAAAATGCATGAGCAATTTATGAACCTATCAAGAGAAAAGGTGTTCAGATACTCCTCTTACATCTACCACCTAATATTATACTATCAACATGAGAAGTTCCCTTTTGGTGTGAATAGGGTGGATGCACAAGGAAATCCAAGGTCAGTAGTGTATTGGGCCTCAGTTTTTCACTGCAGAGCTTATTCTCCATACACTTACTATGAGTTTACAGACCTTTTCATCCACCCAGCCATGTCTCTGTTCATGAGCTCACCTCCTCCAAGACTAACAGATGAGATGCAGAGGATCCTTCAATTGTCCAAGGTATACAGCATTGGGGATTGGTATTTTTACCAAAACTACATTGTTATCAGAATATATGGTTGTGAGTTACCCCTATACAGACTGCCCAAGTATGTGCCCATGAGATTGTTTGCCCTTGAATACTTCAGGCAATTTGGGAATGCTGATGTAAAGAAATTTTCAGGCAAAGGCAAGAAGGCACAACTGAAAGTGAAAAACCAATTGGGCCACTTTGTTTTGAACAAAAGGGAGGAAGGCTGGAAAGAAGCTGACGGAATGCTAGAAAGCCTTGGCCTAAAGATCAGTTTCCTTTGGAAACCTTATGACCCCAATCACTTCGTATCATTAAGAAGGGTCAAATATAGGCTCTCTAATTATGACCATGTAAGGTTGCCTCACATAAAACAATATGCAAATCAATCAAAATGGAAGAGAGGCACACTAGAGGAACCTATTACACAAGAAGAACTAAATGAAAGAGCAAGAAGAAATCTCCTTAAAATGGCTGACTTGGAACTTCCTACACAGGTGTTCTCTCTTCCAAACCCTTAAGTAGGAGCAGCTGCCTCATCCTCCACAGTACATCAGGAGGCAGTCAAAGCCACAAATCAAGCCTCCAGCAAAGGCAAGGAAAAAGAGATGGAGCAAGAACAGGTACAGCAAGGACAGTTTCAGCAACAACAACAGGTACATCAGCCAGAAAAGGAGCAGCCAGGGCAAAAAGAACAAACAGCAGAGGCCCCAATGGTCACTGAGCGGCAGCCAGCACAAATGGTGCCTCCTAGACAAGAATCAAGAATTGATACTTCAGTCCTCCAAACCCCACAAAGAGAGGACATAAGCAGGAAAAGGGACAGAGAGACTCCCCTCACTACATCAACAACTCAAGGGGAGAAGAGGCAAAGGTTAAACCCTTTTTTGGAAGAAGAAATGCCAATAGGGAAAACTTCGGGTATGGGCCTGCCTAGCATGGAGGCCTCAACAAGTTCCTTCCAGCAGGAACAAGAGAGGGCAGTAGGAGGAGAAGTTAGCTCCTCAAGCCAACAGAGGGAAGGGGAAAAGAGCATCAAGCAATAGTTCAAGGATATCAAGAAGAGAAATGAACCCATAAGGCTGCAACTGTATAATCATTTGTTGAAAATGGCTCCCACTAACCTACAAAGACTCATGTCTGCCTATGATGTACATGAGGGCAAAATGATCATGAGCCATTTCACACTAGCCGTGCAGCAACCACAGTAAGCTGCCGATTACATCAGGACCAACCTTGAGGTCCTGGCCAAGGACATCCACCCAATGGATCAGATCGAACTACACAAACAAACGGGTGAGATGGTGTATGCCTCCTTGGCAGACAAGACATTGGTGAACTACAGGCTACAAAATAGCCTAAATAACACTACTGCACAACTTGAGTTGGAAAGGGCATCCTCTCAAGCAAAGGAAAACAAGATCAAAGCCTTAGAGGACATCATAATAGAGCTTGGGCATGATCCTAAGGATGTCAAAGCAGTGCAGGAGCTTTTGAAACTAAGGGATGCTGATATGGCAGCATTAAAGAAGATGATCAAAATCCCAGCAACTCTTCATCCCCAAACTGAAGAAGTTGCCCAAATCAGACAAGACAAGGATGCAGCTGCTATGCTGGTAACACTATACAAATAGCTCATCCAGACACAAGAGAAGCTGGAGGAATCAGAGGGTGCACTTCAGGCAGCATTGTAGCAAAAAGAGGCAGGACAAACTTCCAACCTCCTCCAGAAACAATTAATCTGGAGGAAACTCCTCAAACCACTACCCCTCCCAGTCAGCAGACGCAGCAAGCAGCACCCTCCACCTCAGCACCAACAACAGAGCAGGCTGAAATCCTTGACATGCAGAAGCT
>APFE031042535.1:38279-54525 GCA_000404065.3 Pinus taeda
TGCGTCCACATTTTTAAGGCATGAATGATGGTAGCCAATTCTAGATCATGTGTCACATAATTTTCATCATGCTTATTTAACTTTCTAGACTCATAGCACACGATTTTCCCTTCCTTCATTAAGACTTCACCGAGTCCCTCTTTGCAAGCATCTGTACACACCACGAAATCTTTATCAAGATCTGCAATTCTCAACACTGATGTACTGGTGAGAAATCGTTTTAGCTACTCAAAGACTTCTACACATTGTGCAGTCCACTCAAATATTTTCCATTTTCTCTGCAAGACTGTAATGATATTGTTGGGAAGAATTACCGAGAAGAGGGGTGAATCAATGTTTACAAATCAATAACTTTCTACATTTCATATTCAAATTTCTATATGTGACTTTACTGAATCAAACCCCCGTGTCCACGCGACTGTTCTTAAGCCAATTAGTGTATATCTAGTGAACTTATAATTCAGTTAATCCATCATATGTTTATCTTCAGCGAGTGCATTAGTACTTTATTAACCATTAGATAAAAATTAACCATGTGCTGTAATAAATAAACCTTCACACATAATCAACACATGAACACCAAGAGTTAAGGTGGAAACCCAATGTGGGAGAAAAACCACCTGCTGATGTTGTCTCTGTCTTCTTTTTAATATAAATAATAAGTTGTTTACAATCTTGTACTGGTGCAAACTCATACCAGTACATAGGCACCCACCTACAGAAGGCTATAACCTTCACTCATTCTCCAATTGCTATTGGAAGGGAGCTCCAACCCCCTAATCTATCACAAGATACTACTAGAAGGAAGCTTTGACTTCCTCACTAAAGGCTCCAACCCTCAATATCCTCGAGGGACCACGTTTCATAAATTTTCAAACTCGATACTCCTGGTACACAACAACAAAAGATGTAGGCTACGTTTCATCAAATTTTCATATTGGACCCATCAGTAACATTGAAGCTCAAAATCAATCACCACTGCAATACATCCAAAAAATACATCTGTATCAACCAATAACTAGAACCCAATCATCAATCTCTAATATAACTGAAACCTAATCATCAATATCTGAATCAATCACAACTAATTCAATCAATTACTAAAACCTCTTACATAACTGAATCACCCAATCATCAATTTATGAATCAACCACAACTGAATCAATCAATCACTAAAAACTCAATCAATTGAGAGTTAATCAAAATTCAACCAATCAACTGGAACAAACAGATCATTGTAACTAGTACACAAATTTGAACCCAGAACATTGCATCAACAACCAAAACCAACTGCAACCTCAAAAATCATATTTAGAATGTATACGCTACTTCAGTGAAGCCAACCTGCATGCATACGCTACTTCCTTTAACCCAACCTACGTATACCTCTAAAGATATTGAATCATAAAACCTCTGAACCACAAACTGTGTCAATCAGTGACATTATGAAGTTCTATTGTCAATTTACAAATTTCTAAACAAGTAGCAGCAAAGATCACCCTTCTCACTTAATCAATCAATCAACAAGATTCAATCTCCTTATACAATCAGATTTACTTTCATATCTTATAAATGCATCATTGACAAACAATAGTAAAACAACATCACTGATAAGATAGATCAGTCATCTCTGAACAACAAGTTTTTCTTTTGCATATGCTACTTGGAAGTATTGAATAAGCATGTATACACACCTTCACCAAGGCGAACTAGTGTATAGATATGCAAATAATAACTTATAATTTCGCAACTCTTCCAGACTTTAGACATCCCCAAATCATAACATTTAAAGGAAAAAACATGTGTTAGCATTCAAATCTTTCCCATCCATTATCAGATCATGCAATGATAAGCCATTTCAGGTCTCATGATCCTGATCCATCATTAGATCTCATCCATCATCAAACACTAAGATGCATACTTAGTTCATATCAAGTAAAGAATTAGAAACCCATAACATGCATATTTTATAACTCTTCATAAGATATTCATTACTTGCACACTTAGAGCCTTTTTCAATATATTGGACCAAAAAAACACTTAGAACCTGTGGTATTCTTAGACGGGATCAAGTATCCGTTACTCCGCTCAGTATTGTGGGCTAATACCATGGTATTGACCCTTGGTACTACTTATCCTTAATTTTCCATCCCATATGCGCTTTTCCTCTTGTGAAAGTGCGTGCATCTATACGGTCATTTTGTTCTGTGAACCTGCTTGTATACACTACTTAGACTAGGTGAACCAGTGTATACAACTTAAAACATTCATTTTCTTCAATTCCTTGATTCTGGTATTTAATTCTTTGTTCCATCATCCTGTTCTTCTGTTCCACTACTCTGTTACCTCTGAATTGACTTGTTACAATGTGATTTTCCATTATACATCACTTATGAACTGATTCCTCTGAACTGTTATGCATTTTGTCACATCTGGAAACAAAACTGCCATGTATTCTGTCACATCTTGTTTATACCTTTATCAAGTAGTCCACTCATCAAATAGGTTGTCTATCAAGGACAACACTAACACAATCTTACTCTATTAAACCTTTAACCATTATTATGTTCATCATTTTGTCACCTCTGGTATCTATCCAGTAGATTCATCAAGTTACCATATACAAGTGAGTTTCCATCAAGGAAAACACATGCATCATAATTCCAACAATCTCCCCCTTTGGACTTGATGGAACCACTTTGGTGTTTGGTCACCACAACCTGTGAATAACATCAAGACAAGCACCAAGCTTTTCAAAATATTAAGCTACTCTCCAAACACCAAGCTACTCTCCCGCTTTGACATCAAGGGAAAAGGTACATCCAATGTTAAATGAAGACTTCCATATTTGAACTGTTGAATATGAACATTGATCATGCTCCCCCTAATCATGTGCCGAATTTTCTAGTAAAACTTCCCCTTAGTATATACTGAGATGCACTATACCATCCATGCTCCCCCTGAGCATATGCAGAGTCTGTAGAAATATTTTTGAAAGAATAACATGACTCTATAACTTAACTATGTGAGTATGACCTTCCTATCTCCAATGACTCATACATACATCAATCACCCAACCAAGTGGGGATACACCAAATGACTCAACCACTCAACCAAGTGGGATTACATATTTGACATGAACTCAAAATTTCTTATATGACTGAATATAATAATTATTACATCATAGGTATTTACATGACCTTTACATCAAATGATATACATGACATTTATAACAAAGACCAAATATCTAAACAAGACCATGACAGTCATTAGAAACTATCATACACCATATATGATCTGCACCATAAGCATTTGTCAGCAACATCCAAAACAGTGACCTGTATATGTCCATCATCAGTTCACAAGATATGATAATGTAAATATCATCAACCTGTTACAAAGTATGCCACAGATAGATATCAACTCATCCTCTTGATCTTATCAAGATCAACTTGCTTCGTTTCCTTAGAGGAAGAGCCTTAACATAGCCTTCCATGAATAAACTAAGCATATGTCATATCTCCAAGTAGTAATACAAAACCATTCACATCATATCATATGTATGTGAACACACCATAGTCATCCTCCATGACTATACCATCATCATTGTATCAAGAACTGCATGATCTTTCCATAATAACCCTCAATATATTAACCATGTATCTTCACTAGGGATTTTTTCAACATCCCACATCTGATAAGCATCAACCATGATAATCAACATATGTGAGAATCAAACCTACCATCATAAAGTATCATTATATGACTAAATAATCCATGTCTTCGAATATATATGTCTTCAAATAGCTATGTCTTCATGAAACCTGCAATAACACCATTCTCTTGGCCAACCAACAATATTTACCAATATGCAACGTAAGTAATCATCCATGTATCCAACATTATGTGTATCTAGCGTCTCATCAATGTGAAAAACAAGCCAGGAGCTCACAGCCATTTTGTCAATCTTTCTTTATACCATCAAGTGCAACAATCCTCGACCAATATACCATGAGAGATCCAAGAATTATAGGAATCCTCATCCATAACTGCACCATCTGAAATTTATGTATCTTTGAAGGCATGACGAAAAAAACATAAAAGAAATGAGTGACACTTATCAAATAATGAAGTTGTGTACTCAAGATTTGTTCTTCTCCTTGAACTTATGAAGATCACCATGTAAGCAACATAACTATATGCATCATCAAAAAAGTCATCCACAATCATCCATAAATCTGATATGAATAACAACTATGTGGCAAAGTATCATATGAGATTTCATCATAGGCAACCCATGACTGCAACATAGCATGATGCATCATTTAAACATTTCCACAACATAAGCATCCTCATCATTGATAAGAACCATTATGTACCAAAACATAATTCCAATAATGCATTATTAGTAGCATAGCATATTCTCCCCCTGAACCTGTGCCAATTGTTCACTGTCACATCTGATCATTGCAAATATCAGTAAGAATCATCAAGGAATCATCATCAACTAGTTATACATCAAGTCATCAACAACTTATGAGGTTCAAAATCACTTCTAAATAACATCCACATACTATAGTCATCAAACATCAATTCAGAAAAGACAATTGATAATTGTCTAAACCATATCAAACCCTTTTTCTCAGTCTAACCCATTGCTTCTTCATCAAACCAACACATATGCTACGGTGTAGTTTCAAACTAGCGTATATATGCTACTTGTCTTCATAATATCTATGTCTGAGAATTAGAACACTGAAGTTTCATACTTTCAGTTCCTCATGAGTATTTTCTAACTATACCTAGTCCTAGAAATTTTGATGAAGCATTAGTTCCAAGAATATCATTACCATGATGGTTCTTCATCAGAGACTCCATTTTTCTCTTGTCTTCAGTCATGTGATGAGCACATCCACTCTCATTTTTGTCTTTGAATGAGTAGAGAACAGGATCACACCTTATCTGATCTTCCTTTTCTTGATTCTTAGTGGATTCATCTTTTTTAGATTTTCTTATATAAATATTCTTATTTGATTTCTTAACATATTGTCTACGACGATCCATAGACTTGTCCCTACATTCTTTTGCTATATGCCCAAACTTGTTACAAGCATAACATATTATACGTTTCATATTTCTTCTATAACAATCAATGACTTTGTGACCAAACATATTGCAAGAAAAAAATCCCTTAAAGTACCTGGAAATTGATGATCTTTCTGTGTGACGGTTATTAGCTTGAACTATTCTACTTTTCCATCTGGCTGCAACATGTCAAAAATTGTGACATATAAAAAATTCAACATTATTCATCAGAGGAAAGAATCGACTAACACTTCCATCTTTAGGAGTAAATAATTTTATTTGAAGACTTTCTTTCCTTGGTTGTTGATGGGGTTGACCTCTTATCTCCTTGTTGAGCATTTCAGATTTTGCATTAGAATTCCTTTCTTTAGTTTGTGAGCTAGATTCACCTTTAATAGTTTCATGAAAACCAGGACTAGATTTGATGGTAGGTACCTTTGACTATTAAGAATATTATCCAAAATCTTAGTACTATCTTGAAATCGTAAAAGTTTATCCTTTTCTTCTAATTTACCTTTTAGGTTATCTACCTCAACCTGATATTTCTGTTCCTTTTCAAGATATTGCTTCTTCATGAATTCTTCAACTTTTCTTCCTTCTTCCCCTTGTTGCCTTAATTTGAGAACCTCATTTTCTTGTTCTTCAAATGCTTGAAGTAGTTCTTCATTCTGCTTATTTGAATTTTTAAGATCTTCTTTTAGAGAGACAACCACAACTTCAAGACCTTCATAGTAACTAGTTATTTCTATAAGTTCCTTGGTTGTTGTATCCTTTTCATTCACTTCATTTCTCAATGATGTCACTTCATCCTACAGCCTTTGACTTTAATCTTCCTTTTCTTTGTATTGCTTCTTTATTTTGTTTCCTTCCTCCAACTGAGTTTTTAACCTGGTAATCTCTTCTTTGTAGGTACACTCCCTTTTGTCAAATAGATCTTTTTGATCTCTAATTTTGTTTGTGATCCTTTTAACTTCTGCCTCTATATTTCTTTCACTTTCACCCATAAGAGAAAATTAAGTTGTTTCACTGTCACTTTCCTTATCACCAGAAGACCAAAAATTTGTACCAAATAATTCATTTTCTTGTTCATCATCAACTTGAAATGATTATGAATCTGAATACTTACTTCCACCTAATAACCAATTGTCTCTCATGCGGTCACTGTTCCTTTGAGATGTCTTCTTCTTCTGAGGTGATTTCTTCTTTTGCTTCTTTTCCAATTGTTGAGAAAAATACTGGGGGGGGGTAATTAGTATTTACAAATCAATAACCTTTTACATTTCATATTCATATTTCTATACGTGACTTTACTGAATTGAACCTGCGTGTGCATGTGATTGTTCTTAAGCCAATTGATGTATATCCAATGAACTTATAATTCAATTAATTCATCATATGTTTATCTTCAGCTAGTCCATTAGTACTTTATTAACCATTAGATAAACATTAACCATGTGTTGTAATAAATAAACCATCACACATAAGCAACACACATGAACACCAAGATTTAAGGTGGAAACCCAATGCGGAAGAAAAACCACATGTTTTCATTGTCTCTGTCTTCTTTTTAATATAAAGAATAAGTTGTTTACAATATTGTACTGGTGCATACTCATACCAGTATGCAGGTACCCACCTACAAAAAGTTACAACCTTCACCCGTTCTTTAGCTGCTACTGGAAGGGAGCTCCAACCCCCTGATCTATCACCAACTACTATTGGAAGGAAGCTTCAACTTCCTCACTAAAGGCTCCAACCCTCAATATCATCTAGGAACCATGTTTCATAAATTTTTAGACTAGCTACTCTTGGTACACAACAACACAATATGTAGGCCATGTTTCATCAAATTTTCATACTGGACCCATCAGTAACATTGAAGCTCAAAATCAATCACCACTGCAATACATCCAACAAATACATATTCATCAACCAATCACTGAAACCCAATCATCAATCTTTAATATAACTGAAACCCAATCATCAGTCTCTGAATCAACCACAACTAAATCAATCAATAACTAAAACCTCTAACATAACTGAATCACCTAATCATCAATTTCTGAATCAACCACAACTGAATCAATCAATCACTGAAAACTCAATCAACCGACACTTAATAAAAATTCAAACAATCAACTAGAACAGACAGATCACTACAACCATTACACAGATTTGAACCTAGAACACTGCATCAACAACTAGAACCAACTGCAACCTCTAAAATCATATTCAGAATGTATACACTACTTTAGTGAAGCCAACCTGCATGTATACGCTACTTCCTGTAACCCAACCTGTGTATACCTCTAAAGATACTGAATCATAAAACCTCTAAGCCACAAACTGTGCCAATCAGTGACATTCTGAAGATCTACTGTCAATTTACAAACTTCTAAATAGATAGCAGCAGAGATCACCCTTCTCACTTAATAAATCAATAAACCAGACTTAATCTCCTTATACAATCATATTTACTTTCAGATCTTATGAAGACATCATTGACAAACAATGGTAAAACAAAAACACTAATAAGATATATCAGTAATCTTTGAACAACAAGTTTTTCTTCTCCATACGCTACTTGGAAGTGATGAATAAGTGTGTATACGCGCCTTCACTAGGGCAAACCATCGTATAGATCTACACATAATAACTTATAACTTTGCAGCTATTCCAAACTTCAGACATACCTAGATCATAACATTTAAAGGACAAATCATGCATTAGCATTCAGATCTAGCCTGTCCATTATCAAATCATAAGTCATTTCAGGTCTCATGATCCTGATCCATCATTAGATCTCATCCATGATCAAACACTCAGGTGCATACTTAGTTCAGATCAAGTAAAGCATCGAAAACCCATAACATGCATATTTTCTAACTCTTCATAAGATATTCATTACTTGCACAATTAGTCCTTTGATCTTCTCCTCCTTATATACTTAGAGCCTTTTTCAATACTTCAAGCATTCTCTGCTTTCTTCATATCCCCATCAAATGTAGGTGGCTTTACATTCTTAATATCTTTAGACATATGCCCCTTTTATTTCATTTCCAAGTGATGGTGATGGTGAGAATGGTGATATCTCTAGGCAACAAAACTAGATGGTTTGCTTGAACAATGCACTTGCGTGCTAGTTCCTCTTCTTGGAGTGCTCAACGGTTAACCTCTTGGAACAATGTCCTCACTTCCCTGCCTATGCCTCTTTCTGGATCTGCCACCATCTACTCCATTAGTGTTCTTCTCTGATTCATGAAAGCTTTTCCTATTGCTATGATTGGCCCTCCTTTCAAATTACCTTTGCCTCTACCAATCTGAGATACTTTGTAGGATTACTACATTGATCTCAACTTGTCTTTCTTGGGCTCTCATCGTCCTCTCATTATCGACCTTAAAAATTCTCACCTCATCCCTTAGGCTTCTCAGAGTGTCCATTTAGTTTGGGGAGTGATTCCGCCCCCCTTGGCCAGCTGATCTCTCTTCCTCATTAGCTTTGACCCCATCACTTCCATGTTGTGACTAGTCGAAATTATATTCAACCATTCTGGTCCTCATTACTGTAACTTCTCTATTTTATGCTACTTTAGATGTGTTTTCAATCACACACATTGTTAGGCATTCCAATAATAAATAAAAACAAAATCAAGATCATGAACTTGCGTTAGTGGATTTACCATGGATATTTCTGTCGTGATAAACAAACCATGTTAATGTGCAGACCCATTTACAAATCATATGTACTAATCATTCATTTTTGCAATGAGTTCCTAATTAATAATAACAACATATTCACAACCACAATCTTGCTCTCACAGAGATGCTATCCACCAGGAAATTAACATTAGCACAAGTAATAATTCGTGTTGACTTTCAACAGCTAAACAATTCATCAGTAAAAGTTTTATTATATATATATTAATATATTATTATATATATAATATTATATATATATATATATATCATTTTTTTTGCTTTTAAAAAACCATCACTTTCCTGTGACGAAGCCCATCCAGTCCAAGTATTGAACATGGATGCTTTGATACCACACTGTGAAATACCCTTTTGTTTACCTAGAGACAACTCCTGGCTGCAAGGGAAATAGTTCCCATGACATCTAAATATTGATGGAAAACTAATAAAATTAGTGGCTGGAGGAATTGGCCATGAGAGCAATAACGAATCTTCTAATTCAAAAACCTAGCCTCCGAAACTAGAATGGCCAGAAACACTGAGGATTGCAGGGTCTTTGATCCAATAAATGGTTTAGAAAGAAAATAAAGAAGGACAAGTTTTAAGATTAGGCAATTAAGAATCTAAATTCAAACCTATGTAGAAAGAATTACAGGAATATGAGATAGTATGAGTGAATTTATGGAACGTGGAGTGCCCTTTAAGGGTATCAAATTTAAATTGCATGAGTACTAACAAGTAAATTCATGAAACATTAAATTGAGACAACTCGTTGCATCGTACACCATTCCAAAAGATGCAAAACACATAAATGAAATACTACATAAAAGAAGGAAAACAACAACTGCAACCTTCCCAATGCTAGAATTAAAACTCGTTACTAATAGTGAGCTTTCGAGAGACTCCTCTGTTACATGGCCTCATGCTTTTTCTAACTCTGGACCCTTTACAATCATTGATTCTTTACTTTTATTCTTGTTCCCAAGACCCAACTGACTAACTGTTTAATCGGTTATAAAAACTAACTTCTGAAACAATTGTTACATTGCCCTCTGCCCATTTGTTGCACTTTTCTATTACTTCCTTTTTTGTTGTCAAAAGGATGCGTTCAATTGCATCAACCTCATCTATAAAGATAATACAAGGAGCTTTCTCCTTTGCAAGTTGAAAATAATTGCGAATAAGTTTGGCACCATCCCCAATGGAACATTTAGAGTATTTGTGGGCCAATAAGTTTGAATAATTTTTCATTTATTTGTGGCGCAGCACATGCACTAGCCATACATATTTATCTTGTTGTAGTACCCATTTCGGTTGGTGAATACCAAGTTTTTGAAACCTCTGCCCTTCTATTTTCCTTAAGAATGAAATTCCATATCGTGACCATATATTGTTTTAAGTGCACTTAAAAATAGAAGTCCCACATTTTTATTAAAAATAATTCCTCTTCACTGAGCCAGATTAAGCTACAACATACTCAAACACTCCTTTGGCATTGGAGGAATGACGTAATTTTTTTTTTTTGTTCAACTACCTTTAACTCGACGCTTCCTCCAAACTAACGGGATCAAATCTTGGTTGAAACTTCATAATGACAGTGAGAGGATCATAAGGGATACAACCGTAAAACTATTTTTGGCTACAACTTCTTAGCCTATGTAGCTATGGCCCAACTCTCTAGCTAATGGCATGCCACATCAGTGCAAGCCCAACTAGATAGCCTCTTGATGCCATCCCCGCTACCCTGGACCTATGACACTTTTAAAAACTCAATTCGAAATAGTTACATGCTTCTAGTCTTCTTGGATAGCCACATAACTTTTATGCCTCTATCCCACCAATGCGCTCACTGCCTTACGAGCCCCATGACCTCGATGCTTTTATTAAAATAACCTATGAGGTAACGATCCTGGGTATCAAATAATTTCTTTGTCAACTTGTGCATCGTAACTAACGTTATAGGCACCTTGATGCTCAATTTAAATATCTTACGGGAACTGGGCTCTCCGGTCTTTTTGGGCTAAACCACCTCTCGGAAACTCCTTCTGGGTTGAAAGACCTGGGGAATAGAAAGCCCTTTTGTCTCCTTTTCTTGATGGTCCCTAGTCTTCTGGTCCTCGACGCTCCATATAATTATAATTAAAACATTTAGGGAATTTCAGGGCTTCTAAGTTCTTAATCTCTGCCTGAATCTCCGTCACGGGGTTCGGTTAGTAGACAATTCCTGCTCCTACACCACAAAATTCCTGACGGTAATTTTAAACGAATTACAAGATCTAACCCTCTCGGGACTTCCAACCTTTCGAATTAATGGTCCCAGGCAATGAGAAAATTACTTTCATTGTATTTTGACTAACTCGGGCCTCGACACCACTTACCATCGAATTCTCGACGTTTAATTAAATTAATTTGTGAGACTTCGATCTCTCTGGGATAACCCACCTCCGAGCCACAAATGTATTCTTCCGACCAATTGTGAAAGGGGGGAATCGGCTGCACTAATAGGAAGTTTTCTTAGTTATGGTTTTTATCTTCAATGGGATAAGGGTATCTAGTCCTTCCTATGAATTTAGGGATTTTATCCTCTATGCTACAACGAATCCTTCCTTATCATTTTCCGCCATGACTTGGTCAAGGGGCTTTGGCTCTGCCTCATGCAAATTCCTATACAGGGATCTTTGAAATCACCTCCAAGAAAATCTCTGCCGCTGCACAAGCTTCCTTGAGACAACCTTTTCTACCATGGCTCTGTCTTAGAGGTTTGGTAGACCTCCAAATCAGCATCAAGGTTTTGTGCTGATGCCCAGGGTTGATTAAGGAATTTCATGGCCTATGTTAGGCCCATATATTCCTCGATAGCTTACTTATTTACTACTTTCAATATAGTTAAGCATTTATTCATAGTAATGTCCAAATCAATGATATAGCACAACCTTGATTTTCATGTGGTTCATTTGCACATTTATGCATCATATGCTTTGCGTTTTCCATCAACAAATAATCACACAACATTTTTCTTTCAGATTCAACACACATACATATATATAATCAACACATATATCATTGGCATATCCCCACAGAGATGCACCACATATGCAAGCATTAACAACATAGACGTAGTCCCTAAATCCAAAACCATTACCGACAACAATGCAACATGGTTCATTAAAAGGTAAATAAGCATACACAAATACTTATCTTTGAACTTGTGAGGCAACTGAGTCTGGGACACGGACTCTCCACCTAACCATAGACAACTGTAACCACACTTGCAACTGCCAGTCCTGAGCCAAATTCGATATTTTGAGGGGTATGCTTGCTCAAGGGATTTAAACACCAGCTACCAACTGAAATAAGGATTCTAGAGGACCTCACTCCTCAATCCCACCAACTGACCGCTACTTCGTTTGCAGACAAGGAGTACATAGGAACTCTACCTCACCCTTAGGTGCACACGCACTGATCCAACCCCTGCTAGGGAGTCCAAAATCCAATGTAATTGTAACATCGTAACCACAAGTCTTTAGTCTGGTCTTCCTTTGGTGCTACTCTAGGATGGCTTCTTCCAAAGATGTTATAGGGCTCTAGAGTCTGTAATCTCAACCCACAACCTCTAGGGGACCCAAGTCGTTATAGGGATCCATATATTCCATCCCAACCCACAACCTCCAGGGACCAAAGCTATTATAGGGCTCCAGAGACCTCCGTCTCAACCCATAGCCTCTAAGGACCCAAGATGTTACAGGGCTCTAGGGATCCTATCTCAACCCACAACCTCCAGGGACTCCAAGTTGTTACAGGGCTCCAAAGACTGGCAACTCAACGACAACCTCTAGGGACAAAGAATCCATCCCTTTCTCTTCTCTTCTCTTCCTTTCTCTTCCGCGCTTCTGGCTAAAAGCTCTCGTTGGATGCTCAATTATGTCTCTTCTCTATTTTCATCTAGCTTGCATAGGTTCGAATGGGTTTCTCTCCCCTTTGCCTCTAAATTCCATCGAATGAATCCATGTTATTGTATTTTCTTGCTTTACATGGATTCTCTTCCCCTCGTGCTTGTTGCCTTGGCATATTTCTCGACCATAATTATTGTTGCATCCTTTCTTCCATGCAATGCACAATCCTTCTTCATAAATCTCTATCCTCTTTCCTTGTTCCTGTTTTTCAAGCAACATGGGCCTAAGTACTTCCTCTTGCAACCCATTTGATTGAAGAACCAATCGGATTTGAAAATCACTCGTGAATGATCTCAGTTAATTAATGCAGGTATTACAGACTTATGCATTGGGGTGTGTCTATGTTATTTTAGGCAACATATCGATAAGATTGCAAAATACACAGACACTAAAATAGTAAGAGAACATAGTAAGAAAACACATAAACACAACAAATTTAATAAGGAGTTCATCCAATCCTCTTGGGCTACGTCTCCTGGTCTAGCCTTCAGTGGTGGCCTTCCTATTGTGTCTTAAAAAGCAGAGTTTTACAACAATGAGCTCAAATTGAGTCTCACTTAACAGATAATGATTAGTACGACTGTATTTGGATCCCCCAAGTCTCTAGAGTACACAGACTCCCCTTATTGAGACTCGACCTCAATTGATCTTGGTGGTATAAGTCCAATTTGGTACTCAATACCTGACAGGTATACACAGAGGAGTTGCTTGAACCTCTCAAGCCTTCTCTGGAGTTCATAGACTCTCGGACTCTCTCTGTCTCTGTCTGCTCAATGCTACCTTTGCTCTGTAGGTCATCTCAGCTTCTCTGTTCTCTGCAATTTGCTTCTCTCTCTCTCTTTGCTCTCCTTTACTGCTTCTCTTCCATTCTCTGCTTTCTCTGTCTGTTTGTGGCTTAAAGCCAATCTGCTCCCTCACTGCTCGTTTCTGCTTCTCGGCTCTCTGGATCACTTGCCTCTGTCCGCTGGAATTCCCCTACTCTGTGTCATCATCATCATGTAACGCTTCACAGAGAGGTGGCCACCTGTTTCCTCATGGACTGAGTGTCAGTTCTTTTAGAACGGTCATTATTTCCACTGCTCCAAGATCACCCACGAAACTGATTCCTCTGCCACCTCAGTGGTCATGCCAGACCCCAAATCTCATGTACCTTAGTCTATTTCCCCGTCAAATCCGGTCTTCCATCGGGTTGATTCTCCGTCGTTGATCTGGAGCCTCCAGATCCTATGGTCTCCTTCTATATCACACAGGTAAGTTGCTTGACCGTTACTCACGCGATGTAACTGGTTTTCTTTCGCATCCGCTGGACGCGTATCACCCAGTGTGTGGCATTGCGCTGAACTTGGCCAAACCCGCTTACCGCTCGAAGTGCATGTGATATCCTACCGATTTTGTGCGTGGGACCCGCCTTCTGACAGTTTCCCCACGGTTTCCTATTTTCCTTGTGACCGAGCGCTCGAGGCTTTCCTTTACTGAGATTTTTTCCTTGCAATACACGATTAGCGCTAATCGCGTATCAGAAACTACCTCTATGTTTGGATCTGGGATTCCGATTGCCAATTTGCGTCCATGCGTGGTCTCCATAGGCCAACGGTCAGCGTGCTTTGATCGAGGGTCCTCGTTGTTCCGTGCTGGCCACAAATTACCATTATCTAGAGGTCATTTCTGATAAGCTCGTCACTCATAAGATTTTGAAGCCTGACATAATTTGAAACAGTCATGGAAATGTTTAAGGATCCAATTCGGATCACAACCTTCCCATTGAAAAAGCTTTTGGACCACCAAAAGTTGGTTTTCAAGCATCGACTAAGTGAGGGTATAGTTGTCTCACTTGTCCAATCTCTATCCATTTTTCACTGCTTGGATTTGAACCCTTGAGTCCAATCCTGAGGTACTCAACATCTCCCTTGCACGTCGTTCTCACCTTCCTGTCCAGAACTGTGTCTTCCTGCAATTCATTGAGATATTCAGGTAACAGATCATCAATAGAAGGCAATTGACTTTACTCTTCGGGATCTTTAATTAATGAAGGTTCAAATAGTCTCAAGATGTTTGCATTAACAACTGAGTAGATGTGCATGTAAGCTGGTAAATCAAGTTGAATAACATTCTCACCCATTTTCTCAAGTATCTTGAAAGGTCCATACCTTATTGGCTTTAGCTTTTTACCTTCACCTTGCATTCTTTCCTTGCTGATATATAGCCAGACTTGGTCACCAACTTGGAAACTATGCTCTATCTGATGCTTGTCATTCCTTGCCTTGTATTTGGCTTGGCTCTTTTCTAGATGTTCCTATACTACCTGGTGAATCTCTTGGATTTGTTTAATGAACTTGGTTGCCTTGTCCACATCACTGTGTCCATCAACTGGTATGTTTTTACCAAAGACAAAATACAAGGAAGGCCTTGGTGTGAAACCAAAACAGGTCTCAAAAGGAGATCTTTGTGTAGAAGAATGTTTTGCTTAGTTGTAAGCATGTTGCACATACCACAAATGTTCATCCCAAAGTTTGGGATGCTTGTTGCAATAGAATCTAAGCAACTGGATCACTGTCCTGTTGACCACTTCTGGTTGGCCATCTATTTGTGAATGAAAGGTTATGCTTTTCTTCAGTTTGGTGTCCATCAGTTCCCACAGACTCAACCAAAACCTCCCAACAAATCGGGTGCCTTGATCAGATACAATGGAAGTGGGTAATCCAAAATGAACCCATACATGCTGAAAAACAACTTTGCAGTTTGTTCAACTGTAATCTGTTTATTACAAGGTATTAAAATACACATTTTACTGAACTTATCCATAACAACATATAAATAGTCATGACCTTTCCTAGATTTAGGCAGTCCTCCAACAAAGTCCATGGAAACACTTTCCCAAGGATGAGAAGGAACTAGTAGTGGAGTGTACAAGCCTAGTTTTCTATTGCTGGGCTTGCTTTTAGCACACATAGTACACCCTCTTACATATCTAGAAACTATCTCATTCATTTTTGGCCAATAAAAAATCTTTGCAGCTGTGCAACTATTTTACTTACCCCAAAGTGACCTAATATCAGAGAAGTGTGTGCCTCTCGAATTATCTTTACTCTCTCAGTTTGTGGAATGCAGAGCTTCCCACAATGATATAAGAGTCGGTCCTTAACATGATAATCCAGTTCTTCTACTCGTTTTCCTTGACTTAAAGTCACATATACATCTTTAAAATCTATATCTTGAGAATATTGTTCAGTGTAGCTCTCATGTAGTACGGAATTATGCTTAAGTATAGTGGATGCATTTATAATAGGTCTAGATAACATATATTCAACTTTATTGTGTATTCCATTTTTATATCTGATGACTAAATGAAACTGTTGTAGAAAACCCATCCATCTATAGTGCCTTGATTGCTGCAACTTAGTCTAGGAGTGTAGGTATTGAAGTGGTTGATAATTAGTATGTATAGCTATCTCTTTGCCCATTAAGTAATGTTTCCACTTTTTCACACTCTGTACTAATGCATACAATTCTTT
>APFE031042535.1:56711-97058 GCA_000404065.3 Pinus taeda
TGGGTTCCCATTCTTTCCTCTAGCTTCTAGATGCGTAGCTTGAACAGATACCTCATCTATACTAGTGGGATTAAACATGAGGATAGTGTGCCTCATGTAGTTGTGTAGACCACCTATGTACTTCAACAATGTCTCAGATGAGTCTAATGAAATTCCTAGAATCAAAGCTATTTTCCTAAATTCTTGGGTGTAACCTTGTACAGTTTGCCCTTTCAATTGGTGAAAAGTTTGCCAGCTCATCATGGCTTGCTGCATGTAAGCTAGTGGATATAACTGTTTTTTTATTATAGAAACAAATTCACTCCAGACAGAAAGAATCTTACCATGTTTCTTCATGTCAACATGGGTCCTGCCTTCCCACCATACCAAGGCAGTGCCTCCGAGGCGTAGGCTGGCCAGCTGAATCTTACTCTTGTCTGAGTCGATACTCTGCACTCTGCAATAAACATCAATTTGTTTGATCCAATTATCCAACTTCTCTGCATTTAGCTCTCCATCATATATTGGTAAATCAAATTTAACATCTAATTTAATCAAAGATGTCTTCTTTTTATGTTTAGGGCTATTAGGAGGTGTGTGAAAGTTTTCTTCTCTCCCTTTGCCTTTTGAGTGGTCATGGAGGAGAGACTCTTCTTCTCCTTTATCTTGTTTGGAGCCTGATGAATCTTCATATTTATGTTTCCTAAAGTCCCTATGCATTTCCTCTACCATGGACTTCATGACCAAGAAGCTATCTATAAATTGAGGGTCTGGCCCTAAGGGACTTTCTTCTGAGGATAGATTCTTCCATTTCCGGGTTAGTTTCGACCAACTCTCCTTCTCATAATTTAAGCTTTGATCTAGTTAGCATTGAACAACAGAATCTAACATAAGTTTGTCTAACCTTAAACAACCTAAAGCTCTGATACCACTTGATCTGAAAATTACTCGTGAATGATCTCAGTTAATTAATGCAGGTATTACAGACTTATGTGCTGGGGTGTGTCTATATTATTTTAGGCAACAGATCGATAATATTGCAAAATACACAGACATTGGAACAATAAGAGAACACAATAAGCAAACACATAAATACAACAAATGTAATAAGGAGTTCACCCAATCCTCCTGGGCTACGTCTCCTAGTCCAACCTTCAGTGGTGGCCTTTCTATTGTGTCTTAAAAAGTAGAGTTTTACAACATTGAGCTCAAATTGAGTCTCACTTAATAGATAATGATCAGTAGGAGTGTACTTGGATCCCCCAAGTCTTTAGAGTACACAGACTCCCCTTACTGAAACTCAACCTCAATTGGTCTTGGTGGTATAAGTCCAATTTGGTACTCAATACTTGACAGGTATACACAGAGGAGTTGCTTGAACCTCTCAAGCCTTTTCTGGAGTTCACAGACTCTCGGACTCTCTTTGTCTCTATCTGCTCGATGCTGCCTTTGCTCTGCAGGTCAGCTCGGCTTATTTGTTCTCTGCAATTTACTTCTCTCTCTCTCTCTTTTCTCTCCTTTACTACTTCTCCTCTGTTCTCCACTTTCTCTATCTGTTCATGTCTTAAAGCCAATCTGCTCCATCACTGCTCGTTTCTGCTTCCTGGCTCTCTGGATCACCTGCCTCTGTCCATTGTAATTCCCCTGCTCTGCATCATCATCTTTGTGTAACGCTTCACAGAGAGGTGGCCACCTGTTTCCTCACGAACTGACTGTCAGTTCTTTTTGAATGGTCGTTATTTCCGTTGCTCCAATATCGCCCACGAAACTGATTCCTCTGCCAGCTCAGCGGTCATGTCCGGCCCCAAATCTCATGTACCTTAGTTTATTTCCCCGTCAAATCAGGTTGATTCTTCGCCATTGATCTGGAGCCTCCAGATCCTACGGTCTCCGTCTATATCATGCAGGTAAGTTGCTCGACCATTACTCACACGATGTAAGTGGTTTTCTCTCTCATCCGTTGGACGCGTGTCACTCGATGTGTGGCATCGCGCTGAACTCAACCAAACCCACTTACCGCTCGAAGTGCACGCGATATCCTGTCGGTTTTGGGCGTAGGACCCGCCTTATGATGGTTTCCGCACGGTTTCCTGTTTTCCTTGTGATCGATCACTCGGGGCTTTCCTTTACTGAGAGTTTTGCCCTACGCTAATCGCATTTCAGAAACTGCCTTTGTTTTTGGATCTGGGCTTCCGATTGCTAATTTGCATCCATGCGCGGTCTCCATGTGCCAACAGTCAACACGCTTTGACCAAGGGTCCTCGTTGTTCCATGCTGGCCACAAATTGTCATTGTCTAGAGGTCATTTTTGATAAGCTCGTCATTCATAAGATTTTGAAGCCTGACATAATTTGAAACAGTCATGGAAATGTTTAAGGATCCAATTCAGATCACAATCCCTTGAATTCATGCACCAACCAACCTTTAATGGATGTCCTGCAATTCAAGTTTTTTCCTCTACACAAGAAACCACAACATCCCAAGCAAGCAATCCTCCTCATTAGCTCTAGAATCTGTGTCCCTTGATTCAGACTGTTTTTTTATTTTTATTTTTATTTATTTATTTCAAATATTACATAATCTTTACAATATATCTACAATGCAACTTATGCAAGGACCTTAGGTGGGGTTGTCACAATCGTACTAACAATGAAATTCACAACATCCTTGAGTGTTCAAATTCGAAGAGGGAGAAATCATGGGACCCGAGTTACCCATTTCCTTGGCCACTTTAATTACCCCTCTTGTGCACCTTTCTCATCATCAATTTTGTCATATATACCATGGATTACAAGCTTTCATTGATTCATCATTGGCCCCTTAAAGATGAAGCATTTCCTTACTTATCTGGGTTGGGATATTCAATGTTCCTTTTACTAACATAGATCATGATTTATAGAGGAACTAAGTGAATGATAATGAGGGGGGTAGATCTCATGCTAGCATTTTGTCCATACACTTTCATTACCCCTGCTAATATTTTACATTTTAACATATCACTCATGCTTTTTCTTTTATTTTCATTGCATCAATATATTAGGGAAAAGACAAATAAATTAGGAAAATAGGGAACCAATATTGGTGATAGAGAGTAATCAACCTGAAGATGAGATGTGGATACATGGGTAATATTGAAGGTGTTAAGTATGAATTATCATGGACACACAACATAAATCAAAGCCTCCTATTTGTGCCTCTCCTAGTTAGTGGAAAAATTTGCCTCAAGAAGGGTCACATTGGACTAAGGGAAAATAATAACCATCAAGGCAAAGCTTGGGAAGAAGTGTAGAACAAAAAAAGGTCTATCATCCAATTCAACTTGTGATCCATACTAGAATTCCCTTTAATAGTAACTAAAAGAACTTGAATACACAAATGGTTATTGTACCCCAAAATAGATGACCCACCTTCATCACATGAGTAGGTTGTAGGTTTTAACCTTATATAGTTGATTGTTGCAAACATTTTATTAATAAAACATAAAAGATTCATTGGGAAACACACATATTAATATAGATATTTTACCCTAGAATCCAAAATCGAGAAAAGTAGAAAGTTTTTTCAATATATTCATCTTTAAAATATTAACATATGTGTGTGTGTGTGTGTGTGTGTGTTGTATTCATAAATCATCAGTTAATTTACCTTAGATTACAATATAACCATATTTCTTTAAATAAAACTAGAAAAATGTGGGCTAAATCACCTTATGCCACAAAATTGCTAAAAGTGAAAACTATGTGTTGAAAACTACAAAAAATGAAAGTAAAAGGCCACCCAATTTATTTATTTATTCAGGGGTTCTATTATGGAAATATCATGTAGGGGGGTTCCACCCCGCTAAGAAGCCCCCAAATAGGGGGAAAACCGCCCCCCTTGCCATCCCACATAATAGGGGTGCTATTGCCCCCTCTATGACCGCTCCATTGTGCTCAACACAAAGTATATCTTATGGACGTAGTTTCACAAAGAATATAACACATACCCAACATTCTCCCACTTGTTGCTTTCTTTGCACATAAGGGGTTGGAAGAGTACATTATCAAAAATATAGTGCAACAATGTCCATTGTTTTTATACACCAAGATAGCCTTGCAAAGATAAGAAATTTTGTTAATGAACCTGGAACATTCTTCGAAGTGCTCACCTTTACCAACAACAATTTTTTTCAATCATATCTCTCACAAAGTGATACTGAACATAAATATGTGTTTTCTTATAATGATACACTAAGTTCTTTGCTATGAATATTATACTATCTTTGTCTCAATCTATCCTCACAACTCACTATACCAACCCAAGATCTGAACAAAATCACTATAACCATACTACTTCCTTGCTAGCATGGGTGGCTACCAGGTATTCAAATTATGTAGTTGAGAGTGTTACTACATATTGTCTCTTTCTAATCCAACTAATTGCTTCTCCAAATAGGTTAAACGCATATCCACTTGTAGATCTTCTGTGATCCACATCTCCAGCCCAATTTGCATTACAAATCCATATATTTCCAACACTATCTAATCTTGGTCTTCCTTGGTATCACAATCCATAAATAATAGTGCCATGCAAATACCTGAAAACCCTCTTTACTTCTATCCAATGTTCCTTCCTTGGTTTTGAAATATACCTGCTCAATAGTGCCATTGATATGCAATGCCCAATCTAGTAGAAACCATTGCATACATCAAAATTCCAAAACATTAGTAGATGAAACATGAAACATGTCTTCTTCCAATGTCTTGGGACAATGTTTTGCAGATAACTTTACACCTAAATGAATAAGGACATATATTGATTTACATTATTGCATATTAAAAATCTTCAATATGGTCTTGACATATATCCTTTGATTTAACCAAAGTTTCATGTTTTCCCAATCTCCTTTAATTTCCATGCCCAAAATGAAATTTGCAGCACTAAGATACTTCATGTCAAATTTAAAGGACAATTGAATTTTCACTTCTTGGATGATTTTCCTATCATTTCCAATCAGTGACATATCATCCACATACAAGACCAAATAAATAATATGATCACTAAATAATTTCAAATACACATAGTGATTTGCTTTGCTCTTTGTGAAGCCACACACTAATATACATGTATCAAAATTTTGAAAACACATCCTTAGTGATTGGTTTAGCCATATAGGAAATTCTTGTAGCCTAGATACCAATTCTTTCTTTCCCTTCATCGTAAAGTCGTCTAGCTACTTCATGTAGATTTCTTCTTCTAGATACCTATGCTGGAATGTTGTCTTTACACCCTTACGTTCTACTTCAAATACAAAGACAACAACAACTAACAAAATAATTTTAATAGAAGTTAACATGGAAACAAGAGAAAATATTTCACTAAAGTCAATTCCCTCTACCTAAGAGTAACCTTTTTTCTACTAACAAGCTTTGTATTCTCCACTTTTCCTTCTGCATTCAACTTCTTTCTAAATACCCATTGGCTGCCAATGGGCTTTCTTCTAGTTGGCAAATCCACTAGATCCCAAGCCTCATTTTTGTCTAAGGTTGTTATTTCTTTAACCATGACCATTTTCTAGAGTTTTCTATTCTCTGAATCCATTGCCTCCGTAATAGTTATAGGACAATAATAACATAACACAATTTGAGCAAAAACTAGGTGGAATGTACCTTCTTGGTTGCATTCTTTTCGAACTTATCTCCTCAATATAACAATATATGGTTCTTCTTCTTCTTTGATTCCTATTTTCTATAGAGTTTGATTCATCATTCTTAAAACTCTATATTCTTTGGTTTTTTCTCCCTTGGTAGGAATTCTTGTTTGACAACATATTTAATTTCTCTAAATACTACACCTTGAATATACACAAGCTAATTAGTTTATGGGTTCCAAAGATTATAACCTTTCAGACCCTCTTTATATCCAATAAAGATACATTGTTTAGCTTTCTTATCTAGCTTACCTTTATTCTCCTTTGGAATGTATACACGAGAATCATAGATCCTGAGATATTTAAGAGAAGGTTTCTTACGAGCCCATACCTTATGTGAAGCCTTATCATCCAATGTTGATGAGGGCGATCTATTTATCAGTAACACACAATATCCATTGTCTCTTCTTAGAACTCATGTCCTAACCTAGTACCACTAAGCATGCTCTTTGCTTTCTCCATTAGTGTCCTACTCATCCTTTCTGCAACTCCACTCTATTTAGGTGTGTATGGAGTAGTCATTTACCTTGATATACCACACTGCTTACAAAATTATTTGAATTTATTCTCACGAAATTCTCCACCATTCTCTATCAACAACACCTTAATTTTTGTCTATTTGATTTTTCCAATAACCTTAAACTATTTGAATTTTTTAAAGACTTCATATTTTTCTCTCGAGGAAATTAATCCATTTATTCCTCAAGAATTCATCTATAAATTAGACGTTGTACACATGTTTACCTAGTGATGGAACAAACATAGGTTAAAACACATCAATATGCACCAATTGTAATATTATGTCCACCCTTGTAGCACTAGAAGAGAATCTTACATGATTTTGCTTCCCATATAAACAATGTTCAAAAAAATCAAAATCTAGAGAGTAATTAGACATACCTTCTACCATACCATTACCATGTAGTACTGAAAGGTCCTTCTCTTTGATATGTCCCACTCTTTGATGCCATGACATAGTATTTTCTCCAAAGGCTAAGAGTTTTTCTTTCTTGATATCCACTCTCAAGAACAAAGAAACTATTGCACCCATAACTGAAAATACATCCTAGAAGCTTATAAGAGTTCTAATTCGAACTCCCCTCAATAATACCATTTCTCCTCAAACCATCCTACAAGTATCCTTTTCAGACATTTTTTTAAACTTGCATCACTCATCTTTCTTACAAAAGTCAAATTTCTTTCCAATCCTAGGATGTGCATAGCACCGGGGAGTGATCTAATCTTTCCACCCATGAACTTCAACTTGAATTTTCCTTGTCTTATGATTTTGTTTGTTGAATCATCTCCTAAGGAAACTTCACTACCATCATATCTTCCATACTCTAAAAGTCACTTTTAGTGAGAAGTCATATGAAAGGATGCCCCTAAGTAGACCAACCATTCTTCATGATCTACATGTGTACTTGAAGAAACCAAGTACACACCCCCTTCTTCATTTAAGGAGGCTTTTCCTTCTATAGAAGGATAATCATCAAATCCCTTCCCTTTCTCTACAATTTGGATCTACAATATTTCTTGTAATGCCATTATTTTTCATATCTCCAACATACCTTTATGATTTTTCCTGGAGATTTAGATCTCCCACTTGAGGAATTATATTTATTTCTATTTTGGGAGTTTCCTCAAATAGAAAAGGCATCTATGATTTGAATTTCCATGGTTTTCTATCTCATCTCCTTCGATAACAAAGATGCGACTATATCGTCACAACTTAAAGTAGTTGCATTACTACCTATGGTAACAACCAAACCATCCCACAACTTTAGAAAATAATACAACAAACTAATACACACATCTTCATTTGAAATCTTAATATCAACAGATAATAGCTAACTTACCACAAGAGTGAAGGTGTTTAGATGCTTTGTCTCTAAGTCTCCATCCTTCATCTTCAAGTTATACAACTTTTTAAGTGGGGTTTTTTTTTTTTTTTTCACTACGGACATAGAATGATACAAATTCCCTAACTTGTTCCACAATGGGTCCATTGTAGATTCTCTTGAAACATTTAGTAATATCGAGTCTGAGAAAATACAACCATATTGTGCACTTTTCTTTTCAATCCAACTTGGTTGAGTCTTCTGTCGACATCCTTGTCATTGCAATATCCAAATCCATAGTGATCCACTGATATTTGTCCACCAATAAATCTTCCATTTTGAACTTTAACAACTCAAAACTCTACCCATTGAATTTCTTGATTTCTTTGAACTACTTGCCATTTCCTTTCACCATAAGAATTGGTTATGTAGATCTCCCATTATAATAAGGTCTACCACAGGCCCAAGAAAAATCCCTTAGCTTCAACATAATCCCCTTAAAGCCAAAACTATTATGATACCAAATGTAGGTTTTAACCCTATATAATTAATTGCTACAAACAGATTCTTGATAAAATAGAAAATACATAATGACAAACACACACATTAGCACCCAAATTTTACTCTAGAAACCTAAACTGGAAACTAGAAGATTTTTCAGTATATCCTTCTCTGTTCTATTATATATATAGTATATATATATGTTTATCCCGTGGGCATCTGTACAATACAATTATTCTCAATTAAAATACAACAATAATTATTTAATCAAAACTACAAAACCATGGGTTAAACCACCATGTACTACAAAATTGCTAAAAACTACCAAAAGTTGACACAAAAAATCAGCCATTTTTTTGGGATGTTACCCCTGAACTCTTAAGAAGGGATCCTTTGCCCTGAATAGGACCCCCCCTCTAAAATTGACACCATGTACAATGTGTGGGGATAGTCATGCAAAAAATATAACACATACCCAACATCCCATACCTTCAATTTGTTCATCGACAAAAGTGTTTATATCAGACTTATGTTTCAATCATTGTGTAAGGGTTTTTGTTCCTTATCAGTAAGAGATACATAATGAATATCTTCATATATCATCCACAGATGCATTCTCATCCATGACAACAAAAGTGTATTGGATCAACCTATTTATCCTTTTATTCTTAATAATATTTGTGCGAGTTTCTTCCATAGTACCAACTTCAATTTTGTTACCCTCACCATCTTAACTATGAATTCTAACATCTAGAATTCCAAGCATTGACACTCTTTATCTTTGTAATTAAAAATAAATAAATATATTAGTATAGAAATATTAATATATCTAAAAATATTGAAAAATGAGAAAAAACATGTTTTCTTTATCTTACCAAGGGGTGATATTGTTTTCCCTCTTCCAAGAGCCCATGCTCTAAGTAAATTTTCCTAGTTGTTGGTCTATTAATTATTTTTCTCTTTATGCCCTTATGCAAGGGAAATAATGTTTTCCATCACCGGTATCAGGAAATTTAGGATGATTTGAAGATGGTTTCTCATGATTGCTAGTCTACCCAAATAGTTGCATTTATCGAGATCAATATATGCTTTGAGAACCAATGCTTCATTAGTATAACACTGTATATACGCCAATCGGTTGGTTGCACCAATGTGCAAGTTAGATTTCTCTAACTTTGTTTTCTATTTCAAAAAAATATTCAACTCATTCATTAGTACAATAAGAATGCATTCAAAAAAATTTAATTATGCCCCAACAAAATTTCACCTACTTCTTACTCTATAGAAAAAACGGGTTTGTTTTCATTTGGGTGGCCATCTTTTCAATACTGTAATTTTTTTATCTTTTATTTTTTTTATTAATAATGAACATGTTGATAGTATAGAATAATCGTCAATGATGGAAAATACATGTGACATTATGTTGACAGTGTTGGAAATCTATCAACCAAGGGGGTCTCCCCGATGTGAAGTCCCAATTAGACCTTACATTGTTTGGAATAGGAACCCCATCTAGTATATCAACTCAACTGCCATGTATTCTTGTAGGTTTGGCTTGGCTACAAAACTCAGCACAAAAGAGTTATGCACAGGTAATCGCGGATCAACAAGTGAGTATGCCTGGTGAGTGTTCGGTTGTATGTCTGTCCAGATTATTCGATCGCAGAGGGAGAGGGAAGTAAGCCTCTAGGGGAGCGGTAATAGTACCACCTTGGTAGAGAGACACACACATGAAAAATATCCTTCTAAAATCCAACGGAATAGTCCACAAAGATGCGATGGTCATTGCAACCATTTTAAGAAAGAAAGATCTGTCTAACATCCAACATAATATCCCACAAAGATGCAACAATTATAGCAACCATTACAACGCATTATCAATATGATAAGTATTAAAATAATTGAAATAGTTCAACTTCTTTAGCATAGATGAAAGAAAACATGAATTACAAACATACATAGAATAGTCTTACAAATATTCATTCATGAAGAAGAACGTGTTGGCCACGAGACTTTTGATATTAAGTAAAATTCCTAAGACACATGTATGCAATGAACACCACTAGCTCCAATAGTGGAGCATTGGAGCCACTGCTTGTCTCCCTAATTCCTTGCAGAAGGAGCCAAGGCGAAAATTCATTCGCTCATACAATGAGGGTGTATATATAACCAATGAGGTGATGCTTCACCTCCTTTGTGACTTTTTGACTGCCCTCGTGATTGTTTGACTTCCTATGACTTTTCGGCTTTACATGACTCTTCATCTTTTGTACATGCCCTTTGGACTTCCACTTTACAATAAATTTCGAATAAGAAATTACATGATTCACAATAATGATGTGGCATACGACAACTCATGACATGACATGACATGACACTGTTGGCATGGACTGCTTGATGACATGGAAATGTCAAGCCACTTCTATTGCTACTTGCTACATGTCTTCTTGAGGATGCTCTTCTATCCACCTCCTTATGGCTTACAGGTAAGGAGTCTTCAATGATATCAAGTGTTGAGCTATGGTTGCAAACTAGTGTCTCTTTGTCTTCTCTTGATTGATCAGCTTGCATAATCAACTACAAAGATATATTTCAACATGTTTCCCTTCTCCATCACCTTCTTCATCATCTTTTCATGGTGTGATAGAGTACATGCATTTGCAATTCACTCATGATGAGACGAATTTAGTCTAATAAACCCCTAGTCTAAGATGGTGCATATTGATCCATTGACTGAGTCGGAACCAGGTTGAAGGCTGAGGGAGAGTCTAAGTGACTGCACAATTGCACAACTCATGCAGTTAGGGGTGAAGCTTGAGCCATGAGACTGTGCAATGTGTAGTTTAGGTTGGACTAAGGAAGGAAATTGCGCAGTCTGGGAGGTCAATGTGATAGGCTGAGGGGATGGGCACTAGTTCAGCCTATTGTGCAGTTCCGGAAGGTAGAGGAGGTTGGATAACTGCGCAATTGTGCAACTCAGGATCTCAATGGCTAAGCTTGAGTTTAGAGATTGCGTAATGCACGGTTGGGGCCAGACTAAAGGGTTGTATTGCGCAATTATGGGGGCCAAGGTCTGGTCTTGAGCACTGGAACTACATAGTGCACAATCCTGGGAGGTAGGAACTGCAGATTGCATAATGTCAAGGGGCAAGGCTACAACTTGAGGGTTGGAACTACGCAATGCGCAGTTGGGGAAGGCCAGATGAGGCTAAGTTGCTGAGAATTTTTTGAAATTTGGCTAAGTGTGGGATCAATGAACAAATGTGATCAATGACATGACTTGACTGTGACCACACACTTAGAACACTTGACGGCACAACAACATAGATCATCCATGACACATTAACAATAATTTTCCCTCAATGCGACAACTTTGCGATGACTTACAACAAGTGTGACGCCAAAGAAACACTTTGCAACGACCGTGACAACACTTGTGCGACAATGCTTAAAAGTTTGGGAATGAGCACGGCGAATGTTTACATGGTTAAATAAACTCATTTTCACAAATATAACCCCTTGAAACCACCAAAACAAGCTTATACACATTATGCAACAACTAACATGTGAAAAGATGACATTTGTCTTTCTTGCAAAAGGGACCAAAACACTTAAAGAAAACACATGGAATGGATTTCAATGTTTGCGATGACAATATACAAGACCAAGGCAGGAAATTTGGTGCAAGCCAAAATTTTGGAGGGTGTTGTAGCAGTGAAAACACATCACTTAATTAATATCTTGGTTTTTAACTATAATAAAATGTTTGGTGAAAAAATGACATTGCTCGAGAGACATCACTAATGTCACATGAAAGATGTCAAGAACATTTCCTGATTGGATATTAGCTCAAGAATGTTGCTTAAATTATGTTTGTTAGGACCAATACATAAAAAAAAAAATGCTCACATTCACATTTTTAACTAGATATTGATGCCAAAAAAAGCTTTTTCATCAAATGTCAATTTAAATGTTGAATTTCAGCCTAAATGAAATATTATGTTGACCTAACATTCTGTCCCAAAAATATAAGATTTATTTTAAATACTATCATTAAGATAAAATGAAGTGTTTAGAAAATTTTCTCAAATTATATTACCATAAAAAAAAATTATTTTCTATATAATAAAACCAATTAAAATTCCATATTAATCAATAAACATGTTGATATTTTTTAATAACAAAATCTAAAACAAGCATTTTCTTGAAACTAAATAACTCCATATTCAAATAACTAAAATATACCAGCACATATTTTCAAAAACTAAATAAAATATGCAAGCACATATTTTCAAAAACTAAATAAATCCAGGTTAAAAATGCAACTACTTGTTTCAAAACAAAGAATATAAATTAATTCATGTTCAAGTAACCAAAAAAATGCAATTCCATGTTTGTTTCAAAACAAAGAATATAATTAATTCAGGTTCAAGTAACCGAAAATATGCAACTCCATGTTTCAAATCAAAGAATACTTCTATACCTTGAATGTCAATATCAACACCATGGACTTACATTTTAGCATTTTCATGCTTAATCATGTTACCTACTTCCTAACTTGGTTTTGTACACATTTTTAAGAGTTCCTTATTAATAAACAATGTAATGTTTGGTATGAAAATTCCAAGTACAAGAGAAAAAGAAAGGCAAACTAAGTCTCGAGTCAGTGTTTTAAATCAAATAAAAAAATTATAATAAAGTAAAAATTCAAATAAAAGAGGCGACAGTGATGGCACCATCTTTCATCCTTTCATTGCCACCATCTTTCATCCTTTCATTGCCATTCCTTCCTTCCTTCCTGCCTTAGTAAAATTAAGGATTAGCCTTTAGGATTGGCATAAAGAAAAGAGTTTTAGTATCTCATTTATTTATTTATGCATTTAAATAATAAGCTTATGAACGATTAGAAAATAATGTTAGAAAATACCTTTATAATAAGGTATATTTCTGTTAAAATTTTGATCCTATCTAGCTAATCTCACAGAATTACTGGCCAGCTGCCAGAAAATTTTGGTTGTATGTTATTTTGCATGGTGAATTAGATTTTGACTCTTCATCTAAAAACGCTAATTCTCCACTTCTCGAATCCATTCTGGATCCGGGCTGTGGGTTGAGGGTTGTTCCAGTTTTGGAGATTATTATTTAAGGGAGATTATTATTTATTTTAAAGTTAATTTTTATATAGATTTATTTAGTTAAATTAATTAATTTTAATTTAATTATCAATAATTATTAGATAATTTAATTTATATAGTTCCATGTTTTGTTGGAATATTGTATTTATTGTAAACTAAGTTTTGTCCATTTAATTTCTTTAGTTAAAGGAAAACAACCCCTGTCTAGTTAATTCCTAATCGGCTCCTTGCTGCAAAATCTGTTTGTAAAAGGTTTTATAAAATGGCTAAACTTAAATTAAGCATGGATTTAATGCAAACCTATATTCACAAAATACCATTTAGCTGAATTAAATTACAACCTGAGGTTTATCTAATTTAAAATAGAAGGATAAACTCTTATCAGAGAAAGTTATGGGAATATGTCTGTCCAGTTAATTCCTAACTGACCTCTTGTTGCAAAATCTGTTTGTAAACAATTTTATAAAATGGCTAAACTTAAATTAAGCATCGATTTAATGCAAACTTATATACACAAAATACCATTTAGCTGAATTATATTACAACTTGAGATTTATCTAATTTAAAATAAAGGGATAAACTCTCATTAGAGAAAGTTATGGGAATATGTTAGCATCGGTTTCTTGGTATTGTCTTTTCAACGAGAGGATTATTGGAAGGTTGAACCAGCTCATCATCAGTTCGAATAAAAAAATGATTAAATTACAAAAAACCAAAAACAAGGAATTAATGGTCCCATAAATTATTTTTAATTTCGTAAATATTAAAATATCATTTCATTTCATAATTTCAGATCAATTTTTCGAATACAGCAATTATAACTTATATTTTGGTAAATATGATTTTGTATCGAAGTATTATGAAATTTATTGGTTGAAAGCCACGAATGCAAAGATCATAAATTCTGAATAAATTCACCCAATTTCAACATGTACATATTTATTCACCCAATTTCAACATGTACATATTTCATTTACCAAATTCTTCCAATACAGCAATTGGAACTTATATTTTGGTAAATATGATTCTGTATGGGAGTATTGTGAAATTTATTGGTTGAAATCCCCCAATGCAAAGATCATAAATTCTGAATAGATTCACCCAATTTCATGGATTTCAACATGTACATATTTCATTTACCAAATTCTGATAATTTCTATTTAAAAAAACTCCAATTTAAAATGTTATGTCTATCAGAGTTTGAAATTGTTGATGTTGATGTGTAAGGGTCAGCTGTCGTCCTGGGCAAGAGGCTAGGTTGCAATCAGGGTAGTCAATAGTATTATGTATGAGAATAAGGGTAAATGTTGCTTGAAGGCACATGATCCATTGTTATTGTTATAGTGTCTACTATTGAGAGTAGGGGATTTTGATTTATTTGTGAAGGTTATGTATGTTCAAATCAATATGATCAGGTTGAAATTGTTTTTGATTTACTACGAATTTATTTATCTTGTATCCAACAAAAATATGTTAATGCTTGGAATGACCCAAGCAGGAATGGCAATCTGCCCGATCACTAACAGTTATTTCAGGTGACCCGGATTTTCTCTGTACATCATGATACAGCTGTATATCTGATGTTGAGATTTGTACCAATAAAGACTAGATGGTATGTCTGATGCTGAGATTTAATAAAGACTAGATGGTATGTTTGATGTTGAGATTTGTATCAATAAAGACTAGATGGTAAGTCTAAGCGATGTAAACTTTTTCAGAGATTGTATCAACAGAGACTAGACGGTAACTATAAGTGATGTAGTTTTTTTCCTGATTCAAAAATGGCAGCCTATATGGAGAGTGCATATTGCAGTACTGAAACTGAGATTGCTAATTCAGAAACAAATTCTACCGATTTTAAGAACAAAGGCTTCTTCCCTGACACTTCCGTGTTATTTCTGAGGTGTCAGGGTAAGAACAATGAGAGATGCTCTTCGCAGTCATTTTGGAAACCTGATGAAGGCCAAAGGAAGTGAACTTCATTCTCAGATTTTGACCCAACAGAGAATGTTTTCATTTGGGGCAAAACTTCCTGAAAAACAACATCGGAATCTGGACTAAGAGCTTCCATTATTCTATTTCAAAAAGGAAAATAAAATGGAAATCTCTGTTATTGGCGGTTAGAAATTTTCGGCGACAAAAGGGTCATTTAACATTGTCTACACCAGTTTCTACGACCAGAAATTTTTTCCAGGATATCTTTACAATAACTAAGAATTGCATCAGCGCGAACAGCAGATCTAACCTTGAATGATTCTGATGAATGAATGGATCAGGAGGCAACCGATTGTGAACTCCATACTTTTCATACTTTGCTTCCTTGCCAGTGTTGCCTGCTGAAGATCAAGCTTTTCTTTGCGTAAATGATTGACATCTTGCAAGAGTTCATTTTTCTCATTAATTTGTTTGGAAGAATCTTCAAGCAACCGTTTATTTTTTTCATCCAACTTCATCATCTTAGTTCGCAGTTTCTCAATCTCCAGGGTCTGCTCAGCTTTCGACTGGACTCCAACTTTAGGATCATTTGTCTCGGACAGAACGTTGACTTTAAGATTATTTATCTCTGATAGAACGTAGGAAAGTTCTTGATTGCTAATTTCATCCCTTTTGCGTAGCAGCTCACCTTTCTGAATATAAATATGTGCCATCCCAGCCTCAAGCTTTTCACTTTTGATATGTAACATATCTGCTTTATCTTTTAGGTTTTTTATAATCGCATCGCTGGTTGCAATTTGTTCTTCTAAACTCGTGTTTTTCTCCTGTAACTGTAAAAGCTCTTCTTTGATGACTGAAATCTTTCCTGCAAGCTCTTCACTTTCTTTGCAGGCATTTTGAAGGTCATCTTTCAACTTTCCATTCTCTTGCAACAAGGTTCTGAGAGAGTTCCGCAACAGAAGATTTTCTTCCTCTTTCATTAGAGCCGTTTGATATATATTTATTCTGAGCTTTCTACATTCTTCCTTCAATTTTTGGACATGGTCAGGTGTGTCAGTGATGTCTCTTTTAAGTGTTACATTCTCTTCCCGTATGTAATCATCATCTCCAGCAAGTTTCTTCAGTGGTTCTTCTTTGCTTGATATCTCAAGTTTGGGAGAATTATTTTCAGCATTAAAGAAGACGAGTTCAGTATGCAACTTTTCCAATTCTACTTTGAGTTTTTGACCTTCTTCAACTTCTTTGTGAAACTCGGTTTTGAGATGCGCATGCTCCTCCTTCAAATGAAGGATAAGCTGCTCAAGTTCAAGAACATGCTCATGAAAAGTCTTCTGCTGCATTTGTTCAGTTTCCAATGCTCTAAGTTGCTCTGCATCGTCATTTAAAAGGTGACATGTTGACTTCGGAAAAAGCAATTGCTGCTTACCTGAAAGATTATTGTTTTCAAGTGCCTCATTTTCAGTGATCAAAACATGTGCCTCATGTTCCCACTTCTGCAGAACTTCTCTTAATTTTTCAAGTTCACTTTGCAACTGTCTATTTTCTGCTTCAAGTTTGCTCAACCTCGTTTCAAGCATGCTATTTTTCTTTCTGGACTCGAGCAACTGATCTGACAATGTTTTGTTCTGTTCCTGCAAGCCAAAGATTGATCCTTTCAGGGTCTCAATCTGAACATTCTGCTCCTGTGAAGCATCTAACTTTACAGACAGCATTTGGTTTTGCTTTCTCAAATTATTCAGCTTTTCCTCCATTCCTCCCAGCATGCTTGCTTTCAGTAACAATTCTGCTCCAAGCTGTTCTTTCTCCTTTAACAAGTTAGAATTTAGCAGCTCAAGGTCATTGACATGAATGGTTTTTACAGAATTTTCTTTCATAAGACTCTCATTTTCTTCTTGAAAATGCTTGATCTCTGACTCAGTGTGACATAGCTTCTGATTACCTGTTTCATTCTGCAGATGCGATATATTATTCTCTTCCTGCATCACTGACAGTTTGTGTTTCATATTGTCAATCTCAACTTCTAATGTGTGAATTTGCCTCTTCTGAGCTGAAGTATCAGTTTCCATTTCCCTAATTCTGCTTTCAGCCATTTCATAGTCCTGGTGACACCTTTGAAAGTCAAGTCTTAGAGCAACATTCTCTTCCTGTGAGATATGCAGTTTTTTCTGCAGATCTTGAATCTCCATTTCGAGCTCATGGGTCATTTTGCCGGGACCTTGCAATCCCACGACCAGTTGACCATCTTCTTTTTGCAAGATTTCATTGCTTCTTCCAGATTGCTCTACTTGCACAGCCATTGACCTGATCTGAGATTCCAACTCACTATTTCTAGTTTGCAATCCAGCAATCCACTCTTGTAGATTCACCATATTATCCAACTTACCTTCCGCTTCCTTCCTTGGGATCTCATTTCCTTCTTTAAGGTGCAGGATGCCTTCTTGCAACTCCCTGGTCTTCTGTTGAAGAATGCAATATTCTTCTTGGACTTTCTCAAACTCAGTTCTGTATCTTTCTTTCTGCTCCTTTAATATTTGAAGGTCAAGATGAGGCTTTGGTGATTTTTCAGAATCATCTGAAATGCTAATTGAAGAACTATCATCACTATTGCCATAACCTTTTTTAGAACCATCTGTGTTTCTGGAACCAAGGAAGAAATCAAACCCAGCTGCTCTCCCTTTGATTTCCACTTTTGTGCTATGCTGAGAACCTGCAGATGAATCATCATGGAGACCGTACTGCTTTTTGAGATCAGTTGGAATGTTTTTTCTTAGCTCGCCTGTGAGGTGATCATAGCGCTCTGCCAATGAACGATACATTCTATAGAATTCTTCGACATGGTTGATGAGTTCGGGCCTTTTCTTGTAATACATCTCTGCCTTCTTGGCAAATGAATCTGCATCCTCTTCAATCAGTTTCAGCATTGTCTTCACATGTTTATCCATGCCTGTAAAAGCAAAATGTGTCATGTATCAATTCATTTAAAATGAACTTGGCAGACAGACAAACATCAAAATAAAAATATAAAATACAGCTGTAATTGCACCAATCAACCAAAACTCCAAGGCAAAACCAGAATGCATACCTTCCAAATTTTCTTCCAGCCATCCTGAATTTTTGGGACTGATATGACTGTCCCACAACCAAGGATGTGACTTTTCATCTCTACTTGTCATCTTGCAGGCAGTCTTGCTGATGATATCAAAGGATTTGCAGAATTTTGCAATGGCACTAATCCTTTGACATGAGGAACTGTACCCTTGATTTGACAGGAAATATTTGAAGCTTTGCTGACTGAGAGAGCTTCAAAGTCTATCCATGGTTCCTCCAATACGAAGAACCAACCGTAGACGTAAAAGATGGAGTGCAGCGTGAAATCAAATGATCAAAAACCCTGGAAACAAGTTACAATCTCAGTAAACAATTTAATACAGGAACTCCAGCAATGTCATAAAACAAACAGCAAAGATGAGGATGAAACTCTTTTGAAGAAACACTGGACGACCATTACTTAAGCAGAAAGAAAACATAGCAAGGGGGGAAATATAACAGAGTTTGCCTGTCTAATCTAACTATACTAGAATATCAAGCAACAAGGAAGCCAGAAATCTGCACATCAATGTTATTGCTTTGAGGTCGAAGTGTCAATCAACCATCCACGAGAAAATCTGAGCCAGACGAACCTTCGGGTCTCAAATGGATGTATATCCCAAGAAGGAGCTTGATATTGATAAAACAACCCACCATAGTGCAAGCCAGGCAGAGCCATAGAAGATATTGAAAGCCAGGCAGAACCATAGAGAGAAAGGTCAAACTGTAGAATCTTTAACATTGCCAGGAGAAGCCAAAGCAACCTGAGTTATACAAAGGAAGAAGTCCCTCCAATTTCAGAAAAATTGGCGGAAGAAAAGAGGAAAAAGCCAAAGGTAATTAGAAAATGGATTGCAGGGTGTTTATTAATATTCGAGAACTAAACCGCCCACAGGGCTTTGGATTGACGTGAATAAGTTCACTGTTAAATTGATTGTGAATAAGTGTATTGTTAAGACACCGCTCTTAACACTCATCATTTATCATCACTCATTATTGTGATAAGTCACGATACTCCACAGGTTCAAATCTCCATGGGTGGTCCCCTGCCTAGCCTAAATCCGTAGGCTGAACCAGTATGGCTGGGATGATCTCGTCATAGGAGAGTGGCATTTGTCAAACAACAACATTTTACAGATATGTCTTTAGAAAAATCACTTATTTTTGAAAGAAAACACTCATTTTTTTGAGCTGCAGTGGGATCCAAGAGATGATCTCGTCATAAGAGAGTGACATTTGTCAAATAGCAACATTCTGGGACAAGTCACTTTGGAGATTCTCAGGTAGAGCTCATACAGGAATGGGATCTAAAATTCTGGGACAAGTCACTTTGGGGATTCTCAGGTAGAGCCCATACAGGAATGCATTGAGAATCAAACATGGACCAGTTGTGGTAGACTCTGCCCAGCTTATCAGTAAACCACAGCCAACCAAGTCAGCATTCTCATGTAGAGCCCATACAGGAATGCATTGATAATCAAACCTGGGCCAGTTGTGGTAGACTCTACCCAGCTTACCAGTAAACCAGATCGTAACCAAGTCAGAATTCTCAGGTAGAGCCCATACAGGACTGCTTTGAGAATCAAACCTGGGCCAGTTGTGGTAAACTCTGCCCATCTTACCAGTAAACCACAGCCTAACCAAGTCAGGTAGAGCCCATACAGGAGTGCATTGAGAATCAAACCTGGGCCAATTGTTGTAAACTCTACCCAGCTTACCAGTAACCACAGCCCAACGAAGTCAACAATTCATCACTGTATAGTAAAGTAAGAATAAAAGCATCACAAGGCATCTGAATCAGACATTGGTCATAAGCAACAAGAGGACTTGATCAGAGAAAACCGATGAGGAAAAGCTAAGTGCAAGGCTGCAAAATTTCTTACCTCAATCAATAGAATGTGAAGTGGCCAGGTTCTTCTAGGGTGCTTGTATCACCACATCCTAGATTTTCTTCAAATTGCAGCAATCCTATTACAGCTGATGCCTCCATCAAATTTGGTAGCTTAGAGAGGTTACAAATGTGTAAATCAGCCTTGAAGCTACTATGGCTGGTAGGCCATTGATGAGCTTATGGATCATTAAAGTATATGTCCACCTCGCCTCTGTGTGCCGTTGGATATTTCAAACAACAGTCTACTTATAAGTCAAAGAAAAGAAGAAAAAGACAAATGAGTAGCAGGTAGACAGAGGCATTTGCTAATGCCATGTGTTAGATGCACGTCCTACCTACAAGTATGGTGGATGCTAGATAAAACCAGGGCCCCGCCAAGCAAAAGGCTGGATATCATTAATTCGAGTCGTTTTCTTGAAAACGTGAGTTGCGTTGTGCCACGTGAACGTTGGAATTCCCATAAAAACTTCTGAATCTCTCGCAAACTGAGCTATCAATTTAAAATTTGGTTTGTTATGTCTATAAGGTTCGAACTCAGGACTTTCGTTGAATTAGCTCCCACCTCTCCATTTTAATGTATTTGATGTTTCTTTGAATAAGCTCCAACCTCTCCATTTTAATGTATTTAATGTTTTTAACTTTAATGTATTTATGCTCTTAAAACATCTTAAAATTGAATACATTTTTAAATACAATATATATATATATATATAATATATATATATTATATTATATATATATATTATATTAAATGCTTATTTTCTTTACTCAGGTTAGAATTTAAGAAGTTTAAGATATTGCCTTAATTATTGAATTATAGTTTATTGGAAATAATAATAATTTTAATATAGACAATATATGAAACATAATAATTAAAATACACAATATATGAAACATTAATTAATTATCCTATTTAATTAAAAAGGTTTGTTGTAATAATTTTTAACAATGGTGTTAGAAATGAAATATTATTTAATTTTTGAAATTTTTATAGGTAGTTGTAAAAAATAATAATTTTAATATACATAATATATTAAATATAATAATTATTATATAATTATAAAAAGTTTGGTTAATAAATTTTTTGAATTTTAAAATAAGTGTGAGTCGTTTATAAATTTCAATTTTTTTTAAAAATTATTAAGTATATTTAACATTTTATTTATTTATTGTTTAAGGTTTTTTATTTCAACTTATGGTGGGTGAAAATTGGTTGATTTTTTATTTTTATTTTTTAATTGAGGGTTTAGATTGATTCTCAAGGGAATATGCTCAATATATGCTTAGTCTCAATGCTTATCAAACAGTGTAGTGTATTAAAGATTTTGTTAAGTTGCATTGACTTTTCATAAATTTAAAAAATTAGATTAGTTTCCAATTTCATAGAGATTTGAGATTATTCCAATTCTAATAAGTTCCTCATTATTATTTATAACATTCTTTTATTTAGCAAAATGGTCCATTACTTCTAATAAATTAAAAAAATTAGATTCTTCCTAGGGATTTGAGATTATTCTAATTTTAATGAGTTCTTATTATTTATAGCATTCATTTATAATTCTCTTTTTTCTTAAGTTAAAGTTGACCCATAACCTTTTTATACATAGTTAATTAGGTAAACATGTGCATTGGTAAGACATTCTTCGTGTTGCAATACTTTTTTTGGTTATATTTATGAAGCCTTTGGCTATATCAACCACATTAATATCTTTAATGTTGTTGTACTAGTTTATATATATTTTAAGGTAGGGAGTTTTAGCTATAACTGATTCAATGATCCATTTGTAGTTTCATAGTTTGAATTAGTTCATACTTAGACATTAAGGTGCAATTAAAAAAATACATATGATAACTATGTTGTTATTGTTAATGGCCTACCACTAAGGAAACTAAACTAATAGTACAACATTAGTTGTTTTGTTAGGAATAAACATAGATTCCTAACTATATATGCTTTCACATCGCTATCTATCTAGAGGTGATATGTAAAAGGCTAGCATAAGATAACTTTAAAACAAAAATAACAGGATGACTATTTTAACTAATAGTTATCAACGAAGCCTATTGAAACATGTCTAATTGGTCGGAGAGTCCACCTGAATGGTTTCAAGGGGAGATGCTTCATCATTTGAGTCAACAATCTCAATGTTGGCTAACTAGTCCGCTAATACATTGATTTTCTAATCCACTTTGCCAGTTTGCCTTTGAATCTCATCCAGTTGCAATTGAGTTTCCTATTGAGCTTCTGATCTTTCACTTAGTACTCTAGCCATGAAAGTCTTGATATGCTAATTTACATCAACAACACTCATTTAGCATGTTTGATGGGAACGAGTGCAACTTGTATTCGACATCCAGTTACCTACCTATTCTAGTATATCAAAATTCGAAATAAATCTCCTTCTAATCTTGGTATCATCCTCTGCCTCCACAGTCTCTCTCTGAACAACTGGTGGGGTGTAATTGAAGTACCTATTGACAATCTACTCAACGACTTACTGAGCACTTGAGGTGGAGGGTGCCTCATCCAACCTTTGATTTCTATGACCTGCAACAGCTCAACCCCCTACATTCCTTCCTTTGCCTCTGCACCTTAGTGGCATGATTATAGAATATTCTATTATGGTCACCTTATCAAAAATCAAACTTGGATAGTGTTCATTCGAACTTGTGGTGTTCTGTTAGTTACTTTGAGTACCAAGTGGCTTTCCCTAAGCCCTTCTTTTAATGAATCAAACCAATTTTTTTTACTACTACTAAAGGTCCCCTCTTATAAAGGCTATGATAGCAAATATCTATAAGATGATAGAAAGACTTTGCGCCTCCCTTATCCTCCCCTTGCTAGCCCAAAGGTTTTAAACAACTGGCTAATATTAAACATGCAAGGTAAAGAAGAATTTTCCTATTAAATTTGATAAAAAACCCAAGAAAGAAATAAATAATCACCCACAGTAAAAGATAGAAACAATTTTCCAAAAAAGATGATCATATCAATCCACCAATCAACCCACTTCCCAATATACTAACCATACCAAATAACAATAGCACTCCAGAGAACAAAAAAAACAAAACCTTAACAACAAGTTATACAAATTTAAAATTATCCTTTGCACCTGTAAATCGAGCCTATTGAAATGGAGTCCCTTTTTTAGAGCTTAGACATCACTTATAGAGTGGAAATAGGTAAATTCATAGATTTAAGAAAGCAATACTTACCCTCAAAGTTTTTTCGAGCATGGAAAGATTGTTGGGACTTCTATGCAACTCCTCCTATTAATAGCTTTACATGCAAACACATCGTGAAAAGCTTCTCAATGGCCGTAATTATCCTTCTTATACGACGCCTGTCTCCCTTTCTCTCATAATTGATATTTCTCACTATGAAAATAACGACCATCACCACCATGATTAAGGGTGCCTCTGTTGCGGAAGTAGTCACCACTTACTAACCACACAAAGTGTTTTGTGTTTTTTTTTTTTTAGGGTTTTATTTTAGTAGGTTCTTTTCCTCATAATTACAATATTAGGTTGTTTTTTTCATTATTTTATTTTTTATTTTTAAAATTTAAATTTTATGTTTTTAGCATAAAAATATTATAAGTTATTTATTTTCAAATATTATAAGTTATTTACACACTTATTGATTTATTTTGATGATAAGCCATGGTGGATGGCTCTAAACGTCAATTTTAACAATTATGGATGCAATGATTCCAAAAGAAAACTCTACACACAGTACAAATCGAAGAAACCCAAAACAATACTTTTATTTAATTAAACAAATTCAAAATAAATTTATAATTTATAATCTCAAAGTTAAAAGTAATACATCTTCTCCTATCCCTTTTATCAAGTAGAGATTTCATAAAGATGCTCACACTTGGCTAAGTTATTAGAGAATAAAAGAAGACATATAAGAATAATATGAAAAATATTATTGCATCAAAATTTAACAAGAAAATGTGGAGCAATAAAGACTTTGAGGAAAAAAGGAAATTCAGATATTATAAGGAAGTTAACCATCCTACTTTATAATCAAAAGTATCTCTATGTTTTGACAAGTGTAAAGAAGAAGATAAATTTTGGTAAGATAAGAATTAATTCTCATGATCTTCATAGTTAAATTGAGCGTTAGTCAATTCCCGAAGCACATTGGAATGAAAGAGTTTGTCACTATTGGTACACTAAGATGATTGAAGATAAACAATTTCTATTAGAATGCCCCACATATATCGAGATTAGATCTCAATTTCAAAAAAATTGTCACACAACCAACCTTTTCAACCTTTTAACTCAAAGAAACTATGGTAATCTTGGAAGACTTCTCTAATAATACTCTTCAAGCACATCAATAAAATTCTAAAAAACACCATAAAATCATTTATCATTTTAAAATCCAACAAACCAATTTAGTTTCTATGAATATTAATCCTATTCATATTTTTAATTAATTTAGAATGTTTATATATTTAAATATTATTTTTAATCTATACTTAGATATATAAATAATAGATGTAGCTACATAAAATATTTTTAAATATTAATCCAAAAAATATATATTTAAAAGTAGTTAAATTGACCTAGTTTAATGATTCATATAAAAGTGAAGTTACAGAGTACACCATATAATAAATTAAAGATCATATTAAAAATATTTGCTATTTACTATAAAACAATAATACATAGATAACTATTCTTATTGTAAATTCTAGAAGTTTAAAACATTATAAATATAACTTATCACTCATAAGTATAGTGTCCACGGGTTATGGATAGACGGTGATCAGGTGCTTTGTTAAGGAACTCCTTGATGTGAAGTCACCGGTTCAATTCCCCACCCCCATTGGGGTAATATATTGGACATGATGAAGATGTAGTCTTGCCAAGCTTTCAATTCTTTTTATCCCCGATTGGGGTGCGAGACAACTCAATGCCCATCTCAAGACTCTTGTCATGTGTGAAATGATGGTTGAAAGGGTCGAAGGGTGGCTCGACCCTTGCCCTCGCATGCTTGATCGGGGCAAGTGAGGTGGCTACGAGCCGCGGGGTTCTTAATCTTCGGGTGGGTAGGGCTCAACATCCCATGTATGCACTTGTCTTGTGTTGGGGTTCGGCTCCTGGAGGTAAGCATAGGTTCTTGGCAATCACTTTCTTGTCTATAAGGAAGGTCAGGTGGATTTGCTCCTAGGACGAGATTGGTCCTCTCTGGTTCATGGATTTTTCAGTCGGGTATGTTCTTCTCATTTTCTCCCCTCTTTGACTTCAACCTGCACACTCTTCTAATGTCTCTCAAAATCTTAATGATAATCTCTGCAATACGATTCTCATGAGAAATAGAACTCGTTATCTGGAAACTAGAAATTTTGTTGTTGTCTTGTTATATGTAATGTCTGTTGTTTCTATGCTAGTATCTGTTTTCTTTGGAATTCTACTTCTCCAATGGGAATGTATGGTATATTTATGGTTTGGAGTCTTCTGTTAGAGGAATGTTTGTTCATCAGTGTTAGTTATATCTTTGAATTGTTGGCCCTAATCATGAGAATGAGCTTAAATTCTTTCCATTTGACTTATTACATCTATGGTGTGGACCTCATAGGTATTGGGCTTGGGGAGTCGGTCTGTGTAGCCTTCTTCCTGAGGCGACATGCTAACCTTGGATTTTCTCTGTCTATTGAATCAATTGAGCATAGGGTGCTGGAAAAAAATATTGAGCATCGAAGGTCGCCGTCTTATTTGACCCTTAGCTTCTATGAAAGGCTCGAGCCTAACAAAGTTTGCCTCTTGCTTTTATTTCATGTTATTGTGTCAGGTTATTAAAACTTATGTAATCACCTTAACCGTGAGCAGACGGTCTGGTTTTGGATTGTGGCTCAGCCTGTTCAGTCAACAATTTGTGGCTCTGTTGTTTGATTGATAATTTAAATGGCTCGTCCATCCCTTTTTGCTAGCTTGTCCAGAAATGGGGATTGAGGTCGTAGTTGACAGGCGGGGAACCAAGGCAGCAGGGGTTCATCCTCATCCCGATAACTAAGAAGACACGGCCGCAAGGCTGATGCTCAAATCATTAGCGAGGTGACCCAGATTTATAATACAGACACCCCATCCCAGGTTAAAAAAATCATCTCGACATGGGAAGAAAAATTAAATCAACAGGCAGAAGTTGAAGTTCAGATAGAAGACTAGCGCGACTTAATTCTTGACCCAAGACATACTCAAGGTCACATTATTCAATATAAACAAACTTTCCATCTCTTCTGGCTAGTGAAAAGTATTGTGGCCAAAGCTATCATGACCTCTCCTACAGGTTTTGTCAAATATGATCCAGGTTTTCAAGAAATGTAGAATGAATTTCAACTTATCCAATTCCAAATCCAGCAATAGAATGTTCGTCTTGGTTGCATTGAGCAACACATTCCATGTCTTCTTTAGTCTAAATTACCAGCTTCCAGTGCTAAGGACCCAACCCCTATGGGGTCCTCTGATGAGTAGTAGTTAGTTTGGATATGGAAACATCTAATTTGTTCAATTTTCTCGATGTATATGTCGGTTAGTAATCTATAATATAGCTATTTAGGTAATAGATGGTTTCCAGACATTTAATCATATAAGGAATTGTTTGACAGACTTAAACTATTGATATTTTGGATGGCATATAATGCGGTTTGGTGGCCAACAAACTTGGTTTCCCAATGGATAGGTTGAGGCCACTAAACGTCCTTTTATGGATGTAACCTGCTTTGATGGAAATGAATGAATGAAAATGTCTTGCCAAGCTTACAACAAAAAAATAAGTTTAATTGGGCATGTTTTTTAAGAATATCTTAAAACTAATCATTAATATAGAGTATGCTAAATTATCTTTTTCAATAGGTAGATTTTCTTTATCAATAATTTGATTTTCTTCTTAAACACCAATGTGTTCATCATTGGATCTTATATATATGTAAGTTGTTTAATGAGATAGTTGCCAAACAACTCTTATGGTGGTTGAGGTTTCTTTGAAATTTATGTTGCATATGATGCTTTAAATCTCATTTCTTCAAACCAACTTCTTGCATTTCATTTGAATGAACTTCCATTAATTCTACGTTTAATGGAATTGCATTATAATGTGTCTCAATGGATGTGTAATTTGTTTCCCTGTAAATAACATTTTAGTGATGTATTTAATTAGCACATAAAAAAAACTAAATAAAATAGGGTAAACAAATATAAATTAAAAATGATAAAAATTGAAATATGCTCTCTTTTATTTATATATATATATATAAAACAAATTAAAAAATCAACCTTCTTCACTTGAAAATGTATCTATAAAATAATTAATGAGTTTGTAGTGTTTGTGGATTTTGTTAAGTGTATACAATTTCTTCATTTATTTTTCTTTACTCATATGTTAGTTTCTAACCACAACATTTTAAATAAAAAATTAACTATGTTTGTCTTTCACATTTTCATTAATATGAACAAATATCATAAAATTGTCTTTTGCCCAATATGCAAGATGTATGTTTTTAATATCACCCATAAATAGATCATTATTGAAGCTACTAGTATTAGGTTTGTGTATGTATCATAAATAATAATAGTTCAATTAACCTGTGAAAAATCAAAATTGATTTTTTATTTCAAGCTTTAATTAATACACTTTAAATCTTTTACCAATAAAGTTTCTTTATTGAACTTGCTTTACCTTGAAGGTTGATAGAAACTATCCTACTTGTGTGTTTGAATGAAAAACAACAAATCTTGAAATTGGTGATGTTGTGGCATTGATAAATCCTATAACTACTTTTAAATGTTTTATAGGTATAATACCCATAATCATTAAACCAATGTTCTATGTACTATAAGGTATCTACAATAACCAATGTTCTACTAAAACCATGAGAGGTATCTATAAAAACTAGGGAATACTGCTTTATAGGAACAAGATTTATAATGTTATCATAGTCACCTAATATTACTGCATTGTAATAACACTGGTAAAAATTCCATGTAATAAAAGTTAATAAAGGCAAAATAATAACCATGGTTGATGGGAAAGTTATTCCAAGCTGAATGTTGGGCAAGAAATCCTAGTGTGGGTGTTAATTTGGTTATTAATGGCTAAGGAAATTGGCAAAGGCAATGACTAAGGCTTTGGAAAGGCAAAATGACATTTTGGCACATTTATTTATGAAAATAATGGAAATTAGGAGAAAAGGGAGGTGAAAGGTCACAGGTTGCATGCGAGGAGGAAAATGAAGGAAAATAATGGAAAATGAAGAAAATAGAGGCCTCATTCATAAAAAGGCTTTTGAGGATCAATTGGTATCCTTTTGTCAGTTCAGTGTTGGAGCTCTCTCATTATTCTCTCTCTCCTACTCTTGGATACTTAGAGTTTTCTTGGAGCACTCTTGGAGGGTGTGGCATACTTGGATTTTGGAGCAAGAAGGCAAAGGAAGAGAAGGAAAGTGCAAGAGGAAATCGAGATCAACAACTACAATGAGATTTTCTTGCAAGTATTGAGTTGCACATATGTTTTCCTCACTATTTTTGGCATGCATGTGCATTTTTGGTCATGATTTGTCACTGCCATGGAGGATTGCCTAGATTGACAGTGGATTGCCTAACCTTGCCATTTCCTGGATAGGCATGGAGATTGGGGGTTTCTTTCCTTGTTTTTTTTTTGGTTGGTTCTCATGTTTCCTTAGCTTGGGTTGAGTTATTATTTCCAGGAAGCCTGGTTGGAGAAACGAACTGGAACCCTTGTAACAACTTGGGTTGAGTTACTAGTCTTGGAAGCCTTGGTTTGACACATGCTCAAGAAGCCCTTGGTAGGTTGAGTTACTAATCCTAGAGGCCTTGGTTGGACAACGCTCTAAAAGCTCGAAAACAGTTGTGGGTTGAGTTACTAGTCTTGCAAGCCTTGGTTGGAACAAACACTCTGGAAGCCATGGAGGGCTTGGATATAGACCAATCTGATGATGGTTTTGTGATGTCCAGCTGTGGGGTGGAATCATTGTTTGATGGGTTGAGGTGGATGGCCTTTGGAAGCCCTAGATGGTTTTTGATTGATGTGCTCTATGAGATTCCACATTAATGCTTGGAATATGGCACAGGGGTGAATGACTAAAGAGAGATTTGGCTCAACCATTCTATGGTCAAGTGGAACATAGAAGTCCCATCTCGGGTTTTGATTTTGCATCATCAATATGAGGTTATTTCTCCTTGTATTTCTATGAGTATTATTTTGGGTTATATTTGTTTTATATGGCTGTGATTTCACTGTTATTTCTGTTGCTATTATGCTAGTTATATATATGTTTTATGATAGTGGCTATGTATGGATCTCATCATGTTTTTACTTGTAAATGAATGAACAATGTATCTATAACCTAATGGATGAAATGGTAATAAATGTGTTGATGAATCAATGTCTCTCAGTGATTCTCATCTAAGTATGAGACCCCTATGCTCAAATTTGTTATTTACGCTTGTAGATTACATATTCGTGATATGTTTGATGAAATTCCTATCATGGCTAGTAGGGGTCCAATCAAGGTCTTATTCAAGTAATTTATTTCGCATTGTCATTTCCCTATTGTCTTATGTTCTGAAGATGTCATTCTATTCTGGGAAGTGACCTGGGCTCTGGGCTTGAAAAAGTGGCTCAAATCCCGTGATGTTGGCACAATACTATGTAAAACAAGTCCCTAGATGCTGGTTTGCAGGCCTGTGAGAGTGTCCAGAGGTCCCTAGACGCTGACATGCCCATACCATGAGAGCATCCATAGGTCAAGTGGTCCAAAAGTTCAGTGGGACCCAAGGGCTAGTTGGCAGAAATGTTGGATCGGTTCCTAAGTGTCCTAATGATGATGTTGAATGTTTGCATGGTGTGTTTCCATCAGTTCCACTTCCTTAAAGTGACTTAGGAGGTTGAATCATATCATAGTGGTCTCTCATTGCATGTTTACCCCAACTAACTAGTTTCTTGGGTAGATGTGGGAGGAGGGTGTTACAGTGTGGTATCAAAGCATGGTTCACCCCTCAGACTGGATGGGTTGGGTGTTAGTTATGCATGCATGTTAGTTTCATAATGTTGATCATGGTTTTAGTGATGTTGCCATGTGGAAGTTGATGTTGTTATTATGGGATGAATCGTCATGAGTGTATGACTGTGTTGTAGCGGCTACAACCACCCTCCAAAATTTTTCCTTAGCTTCGTTTTGGAGCTTCCCTACCAACCTTTCAAAGTAACATGTCTTGCTTTGTCAAGTACACAAGCTTCAGTGATTTTCTTACAGAAATATAGCTTGTCCATCAGAACTTGTTGCACTCCCCTCACAGGTTGTTCTCCCAGACTTGATCCAGCTGCAAACTGAGCAACCCCCTAAAAAATTTATGCAATTCTAGAGGGAAAATAGCTTTCCCTCTAGAATTTGTGCAGTTCTATCTAGCAGCCTGTTGGGCTCTACAATTGCACAATTTTGTCAGTCAGGCTTCATCTAGAAAATTGCACAATTTTTCTCAACAGGGCTGCTTAGCCCAGGAATTGCGCTAATCTCTTGGGAAGCTAGCCCAACTCCCTCCCAAAAATGTTCATTTTTTCCTCCCAGCTGAGTAGACTATTGCATGTGTAGTTGAGTTGACCGATTCCCTCCGGGATCAAGCAAAACTGACTTGCATGCATGGGCTTCTTCTCCCAATGCAACATGAAAAGGCATCCCTTTTCCAAGGATCTATTTTCAACAGTTGGAGGTTACATGCAAGGATCATTTCAGAAAGCTCCCACCAAGTGTCGCTTTCCCTAGATTTGTGGCATGCGCATCGCAACCTTGATTTGATCAAAACTCATGAACCGGATGTTGTAGAGCTCATTCCTGACATCAACCTTGTGACTCTTACATCCCACATCGCATCTAGGAGCCATCGACACATTTAGCTCAACTTTTTTGGGGTAAGCCTCCTTTCCATGTCTTGTGTTGCATTTCTAGTGCTTTTTATGTTTCGCTTCATACGAATGTTGTTTGCTTGATTTTAGTGAGTTCTTGTTGTTGTTTTGATACATCCTAGCTTGTACTAGAACCATTTCAGTTTTCGTTAACATCTCAATGCTGTCGCATGCATGAAACTGTTTTTCATGAGTGGTCGTTGATTCGACGACTCGCCTCACCCACATGCATGTTGTTCCGTTTTCAAAATTTGTCATTCACCATTTGCATGTATGATCATTCACTTATGTTCACACTTAGTATCACCATGCATTCCCATTCACATTCGTTTTTAGTTGCTCGTAGGTGAGTTTGGGCAGCCTTGGCCCGGACTTTGCCTCACCAAGAGAACATTGCGCAATCCTGAGAGGAAAGGCTCTGTCTTCCTCTCAGGAAATGCACATTTCTACTTAGTGGTTGTCCTCTAGTCTTGCATTACATAATTCTGAGGGACAATGACTGCTAGCCCAGAAAGTTGCACAATGCAATCACTAATCCTACAACCATTTCCAGCTGAGATTTCACATTGCGCAATTCCAATAGTCAATAGCCAGACTGGACTATGCATTGCGTAGTTCCAGGAGTTAGTCAGCCTCCTAGTAGCCCAGACTGTGCCTTGCATAGTCTTGGTAGTCAGTCTCTTGACATCCCACTAGAAATTGTGCAACCTTCATGATCAGTCACACAGGTATGTTGCAAGTCAGTTCTTAAGCTCATTTTGGTTTTCGACTGACGAATTTCTTGCCACGAGTGTTTCCATGTCTCCAAGTATTGCAGGTGTTCATCTACCTCTCAGTAGTATAGGTACAATGGTTTCCAAGAGAGTAGAGTTGAAGACACCATTCAGAGCACACTTGGGGATGCAGTTGATCAAGTGTCTATGGACTTGCTTACCAACGAAGACATCAAGTTTTTCATAGACAAGGACATCAAGATATGATGGCAATAACATCACAACGAGCAGCATCATGAACAAGAGCTGAAGGTAGCATATCGGATGCAACGAATGCAAGAGGAAGGTTGCTTATAACACAGAGGCGAAACAAAGTTGCAAGCTCAAGCAGATCCACTTGTGGTGAAAATGACTTTGGAGACTCAGGCTATGAGGTGACGGTGCGACATGAAGATCGCGCGAAGACATAGAATGGAACAAAGAAGGAGATGCATGTGCTAAAGCAATAACTCAAGGAAGAACGTGAGCTGCACAGAAAAGTGAATGAGTTGCAGTGGGAACATGATCAACAGGGGGTGCAACATGCACTCACGAATGAAAATGTGCCCATATAAGTTATAGATCCATCCCAGCAGATGGCATGGAGAAGACATGGTGAGAAATGTTGTTGATTGCTTGGAAGGGAATTCAGCAACATGCATGTCACTGTGCGCACACATGCGATCCCACCCATTAAGCACACTCACTGAGGCAAAGACAAGAAGCAAGTCTAACTGGATCTGGACATGTAGTTGATAGTTGATGCACATGACCACCAGCACACACTGGAAGATCAACATAGACACTGTGCATTAGTGTGTTTCCAGTTCGGCCGCACCTAAGAAGACCATGTGCATGCTAGCAGACGATTTGGATGGAGGAGCCACACCAATGCACCTGGATGCAACAGAGGCAAGAGTTTACTTCAGTAAGATGTCACCATGGATTGCATGCACACCATCACGGACGACTAAGATTGGCATCAACTCACCACCTTCACCATCACAAGCATGTCAAAGAGTTGGTCTCACCACAATGGACCGAGTGTCAGTAATGCCTTGCATTGCTTGCTCAAGCCATTTTGTCTCACATGAGCACATGTGCATTGTAAAGTAACATCTTGTCAAGTGGAAGTTCAAGTGTCGATAGTTGGACGTAACAGTCATAGAGTAGATGAAGACTAATGAGGGTAGATGAACTGTCACAAAGGGGAATGTCAAGGGTCACCCCACCCTTAGCTATAAATAGAACCTCATAACTCATTGTAGAGGCTTTTGGTCAGCGAAGTTTCCGATAATACTATCTTGGATAAAGCTTAGACAATATTGTAACAAGCCTTGGCTTATCCACTACGCAAAGCTAGTACATCTCTTTGGATGAGTAGGTCATTGTGGCTGTAACATTCTTCTTTCGGAACTAGTGTTTGGACATGGATGTATTGTATGATTGGAACTTATACTTATTATTATAACAAGAGCCAACACGATTCATGCAGATGTTGTATTATATTCTATGCTATCTGGTTTACCCTAAATGATATATGTATTGGTTTTCTTACGCATGCATGTATAGTTATCTGTGTATGTATGTATGAATCTTTATGAAATGTGTTGTTGGTTTAACCATCACTTTGGATTGCTTGCTAACTTGCTTTCCATGTTGTGATGCATCTTCGCTCATGTGTTCCCTTCTTAACTGCGTGCTATCACAGGTTTCGAAGGGGTGCACTCATCTCAACCCCCGTGTGTTAGAACCTCTCATGCACCTTCGTTGGCTCACTACAGCTGTCACACCCTTGCTACCAACATAGTTATCTCACTTGACTCTATTCGAAATCACGGTCAAGGCATTACCGTACGACCCACTACTAGGAATCCTACACCAAACGATTTGAGGTCTAATTGGGGCTTCTTTCTAGGGAGATCCCTATATGTCGGCAAGTCCAACACCATCAACATTTTGGTGCTAGAAGGAGGGCCAGATGATAGGGTGAGTCCTCACATTTGTTTTGAATCTCTACACATCTATCATGACTAACTACAGAGTTGCTCTTCCAGAATGTATGTCTTATGGAAACGACTTCATTATCTTGGAAAATATCTTGGATAACTTATCACATAAAACATATGATGCTGGAGGCCACGTAGCCCTGGTTAGGCACACGGTCAGCATTGTAGACTCTTGCGAAAGACATGGATTCTTTGAAGAATACATGAGTTGTGCGTTGTTCGTCTACACGCTTCGAGGGCACCCAATGCACTGGTGTGCCATGTTGCCTAAACAATATATTCATTCTCTTGATCATTTGGTCACAAAGATAGATCGTGCTTTTAATCACTTCGACTGTAAAGAACTCAACAAGAAATTATGAAATTACGAAAAGCACCTAATGAATCCGTTGAACAGTTTTACATGCACTTTTGTAATATTGCATACTGATTCCTTGAAGATGATATTGATTGGGAATTTATCGATGGAATATTTGAGTATCTTCTTCACATATCCAAACCCTGCTCAGCACACTTCAGTGATGGAGCTACACAATCACAGGTAGGCACAGTTGCTGTCACAAGTGATTGTCCACTTTCACCTCATCAAACAGTTCCACCACCACAGAGTGATGTGGGAGATCATGCACACACCTCTGTTGAGTTGTCACATCTTCCCACCCCACCTACTCTTGGTATTTACGCAGATTTGGCTTGCAATATTGTTGGTTGTCACATGGATTCATTCCCTCAACCTCCATCACCGTGTTCTATTGATCCTCTGAATTGTACTGTCTTGTGTTCTTCCATTCCGGACTCCTCACCTGCCGTGAATGAGGATCAAGTTGTCAACGAAGTTGGTGTTATGCAGCCAACCTGACCCATCATTCATGATGAGTATGTGAAGGAATATAAAGAAGAACCCGCAGTGAAGGATGACTCCCTTCTAGCCGTGCCTCATCTGCTTCATCCTGACATCCCTTGTGATTCTGCCACTGCTGATTTCCCTTGTGAAAACCCATTTCCAGATGTTTCTACTTTCGATCATTCATAGGACACGTCGGATGTTAGTCTATCGTCACAATGCAGAGAGGACACATATTCCTCCGGAAATCCATCCAATCTATCATTTGTCATTTCTGAAAACATAGAGGGTGAACATCTTTGCTTCTCATCCACCCCTCTGCCCGATTCATCAAATCATGGGGATGCCGACAGACATCCTGAATTTTCTGATCTTGGTTGTCAGGATCTCTCTACTTCCTCATTTGATCATGATGTTGATTCAACCATTGTTAATCTGTCCAAGGCACTAGTTTATGATGACCTATCTGTCAACAAAGTTGAAACCCCGTAGGTTGTTGAGGCACTTCAGAGGTTGTCGAGGCACTTCAGCCCAAGCTGATGGTTATGTCAGGCCCTTGCTATCCTGAGGTTGGTTTCACTTCTGGCCACGAAATTGTTGAAACACTCAATGATGCTCATCACTCTTTGCTTTGCATTGAAGATCAACCAAACACCCATATTTCACTTCCTCCACTTGAACTACACGATCCTATCACTCATGTATTGGAGGAATCTTACACAACAAGCACACATGCACATCGTAAGTGGTCTACCTTTCTCACGTTTGCTTGCTTGTCATAGTCAAGAGAATGCATACACTCGACATCTGCATGCAGTGTAGCACAACACCATGACAACTCCATAGAATGCATGCCATGCACTTTGACTCATCTCTATTCTATGGTAACTTGTAAACTCGGAGTGTGTTTGTCTTCACTGCTATATCTTTCTTATTTGATGGTTCACATAGCTGTCTTGTTCGCGAACCATGCCTTCACCAACATGGGTCAACCAATGCGCAAGTGGCTACATTGGAAGTATCACTTCACGTGAGATGGCCCATGCACCATTAGCTTAGGAATAGGAGTAGTGTTTGCTTTTAGTTTGTTTGCTTACTTGCGTTTTTGGTTTGTTTTTCTACTTGATTTTTTGCTTACTTGATTTGCTTTGTTGTTTGTTTGCTTGTTTTGTTCGTAGGTTAGTTTCACATGAAACCATGTATGAATCGTCAAACAAGCTGAGTAAATTATGAGAGGACTTGTACAACTATCAATATTTGGTTATCTGTTGTCCACTTTCTTATGTAAAAACTTGTTATCTTCAGTCCATGATACATTAATGTAAAATACATGTTGTTCGAAGCGAACCTTGGTGAAAACACAACGCTTGCGTGCAACTAGTATCACCTACTCTAGTCGGTTGTTTTTGGGTTAATCCTTGTCAGTTCACTCAAGTAGAGTAAGGTAAGGGGGAAAACCTTAACAGACACATCAGAGGTATACACAAACTACTTCTCTACAAGAACAACCTCTTCTTCTCTCAATAAGTCAGGATCCCTCTTTCGCCTCTGAAATGAATAAGTGTTATGCATAGTTACGAAGATGAAAAATGAAAAATGAAAAAGTGAAAAAAGTTTGAAAAAATGAAAATAAATAAGGCAAAAGAAGAGAAAGGCTTCTTGTGTAGAGAGGTGATGCAAGTAACTCCCCCAGGGTGCTAACCAGGCTCACCAGTAGTAGAGCCATGCTTGTGTTCCTATGTGACTCCGTCGGGGTATTGTCCAGGCTTACTGGCAGTGAAGCAACACTAGATGTGAAACTAAGACTCTAACGACTAGACTGCTTGTGCACCAATATACCCCTCAACCCCAATTGAAACAACTGTCTTTCCTTGGCTTGGAATGTGTGTCAATCGACCAAGAGCCTGGCAGATGCTACATCTTACAATCGAGCGAATGTGAAACCAAGACGAATTGAGTACTGAACAATACTTCCAGAGGTGTTATACTTGCTTTTCATGAACAAAATCCATTCAGAGAGCTAGAGTTCTACCAATGTGTCACCAAGTGTTGTAGCGGCTACAACCACCCTCTGAAATTTTTCCTTAGCTTCGTTTTGGAGCCTCCCTACCAACCTTTCATACCAGCATGTCTTGCTTTGTCAATTACACAAGCTTCAATGATTTTCTTACAGAAAGACAGTATGTCCATCAGAACTTGTTGCACTCCCCTCACAGGTTATTCTCCCGAACTTGGTCCAGCTACAGGTTGAGCAGCTACCTCAAAAATTTGGGCACTTCTAGAGGGAAACCAACCTTCTTTCCAAAATTTGAGCAATTCTGCCAGTTAGGATTTGTAAAGACTGCATTTCCATTTAATTCAAAATATAAAGATTGTCCAGACTAACTGCTTTTCCATTAAATTCAAAATATAAATTCAAAATATAAAGACTGTACATAATGATATGTAAAGACTGATTTTCCATTAAATTCAAAATATAAAGATTGTACAGAATAATATGTAAACACTGCATCTGCGTACTTGATTCTCTACGTAATTTTCTGCGTACCTGGTTCTGGTCTGGTGCTGATCATATTGCTCCAAGTTTTCTGCATCCATTACCAAACCAGCGTCCATTACCAAACCAACTTCTGCCTCCCTGCCTATCTGGAATCCACCTCTGTGGTGGTGGTTCCCAGACCCAGAGGACTCCGAAATGGATGTCCACTGGCCCCCGTGCCCAAAACTCCAAGAACAGCTCAAAATTTCCCGATTTACAGTTCCAAAATCGAGCCCTCTGCTCACCCCTGCTCATCCCTCCAACAGACTGATTTTCTTCCCTCCCTTTACTTCTCCTTTCGACTATGTTTTTATAGGGAAAGTTTCTTCCCCCCAGAAATCCCACTCCCCTTTCCTCCAATCAATCTCAAGATTTAAGCTTATCCATTCAGATATTTTCACTTGAGTTGGTCATTAAGATATTTTCACTAAGTTGGTCATTTAAGATATTTTCACTGAGTTGGTCATTTAAGATATTTCCACTGAGATTTCACCCTTATCATCTCAACCGACTTCGAGAATAGTATATTTTCTTTTAAGTACTTTATTGTGAATTGTCCAAGATTTATGAAGTAAAGTAATCTTGTCCATGGTAATAATGTTTATTTATTATTAAATAAAATTTTATTAATAAAATAAATAAATATATTTTATTGTTCTACTTAATAAATAAGGTATTAATTAATACTTTCTTAAAACTAATTCATTTTCTTTCATAGACATTTATACGATTAAATTATTATGTATACTAGTGCAATGCCTGCGATGCATGTGTATGTAGCTATCATACACACGTCTCGTAAGCATGCTAATGATCAGTGACTTAAGTTGGGTCATTACATACACCCCTCCTTCAAAGACAACTTCGTCCCGAAGTTGAGTTTATTTAGTATTCATTTTAATGATTAATATAATTTGTGTAAGGATTATGTCCCGTAATTTTTTTTTTTGTTTTCTTTTGTTTTCTTTCTTTTATATATATATATATTTAAAACTTTTATAGGTTTACAACTTTAATAGTCGTACCTTGTCCCAACTAGGTTCCCAAGCTATTCTAAAATCATCCTATCCTTCCTAATCTCTTTCACTCCCATCCTATCCGTCCTCTACTGGAGTATGCTATGGCGTCAGTTATACTGACCTAACCATTCATAACTCTAAGGATGGTAGCGTCAACTAAATTGACCTGATTTCCTCGTAGGCGTCCGGCAGTCATCATCACACGTCTAGGGGAGCGTGACTCACACAGTCCTCCCATGACTCCAGGTTTTGGAGGATAAACGGTGGGCAACACCTCCACCCCTCCTAATAGAATTAGGGTCAATACCCTATTATGGAATCTCATTGAGCCTCAATTGTTCTTGGAGTTTTGTCATCACGTAGTCGGTTTGGTAATGATACTATCTGCAAGTAATAATACTATCTGCAATGTAAACACTTGCCTACAAATTATAACATATGCATCGATATATTCAAAATCAATTATATTTAAGATAACGATTTTTCAATGCATTTTAAATAAAACCTCATCTATGGTATGAATTTTTTTTTTTTTTTTTTTGAGCTCATACAACATACCAATATATTTGTAAGTTCATTTTCACATCTAGTAGTCAAGTGTATTCATTATTTTAATTCCATCTCATCATTCATATTGAGAATCAAAAATAAATTTATAATTATCACATCCCTAACATAAGTCATGATTTATACAGGTATTCATGTACTAACAACATTAAGCATAATAATTGGAAATCATTCTTTCATGTATTGATTGTGCACGAAACTTATGGTTTTCATTCCTACATGTTTAAAGCTAAACATAGGTATAGCTGTTAGTGGTGAAATTCCAAGGATGTTGAAGTGGTGAACGAATAATAATTTTAAATGACTCCGAGTACACAATGCGGAGGAAAAATCCATCATTGAAAACCTTGGAAAGGACATCAAGGATCCAGATGTGCCATGCGTGACGTAAAAAGTTGCTGACAAAGATGAAGAAGAGATTGAGAGAGACAAATTCAAGGTCAAGACTTTAAATATTGGTGTTGAATTTGTTTCATTACAACTGGAGAATGTGGGCTCTCACTAGGTATGGTGTTCCCAGATGATAGTGAAGAATCTGTGAAGGAGTGTGCCATTCCTTTGGTGCTTTGATCACAGTGAGATATCAGTAACTGAGGTAGGTTGTTCAGAGTCCTATTTTATGTTGTTTTTCGAATGTGCAAAACCTAGTGGACATTAATGTCAGTAGGTGGTGAAATTAACCTCGATAATTCAGTGAAGCATATCGCAGGGGAGAGACATTAGTTTATATTCGTCACTAGATGAATCCAGTCAGAATGATGTAAGAATGCATGTTACGTATGCTCTGGATGAAGTTTCTGTAATAGTACATTTGCAAAGATTGCTATGGTATGTCTAATAATAAATAAATAACTAAGTTTAGCAAAACTCTAAGAAGTTTATGTGGAGGAATTGGGAGAAATGCTTGTTTGATTTATCAAAGAAAGGCATGCCATAGAGATTGTTGAACTAGACCTCACAAGGTTGGATTGCAAGAGGGTTTTTTTTTTTTTCTATCTCTGGTTGGATTACATTTGTTAGAAAATGATAATGGACAAACAATTGTCAATTCTTGCTGGAATTAGTTTACACCAGAAGTCACATATCCATAAAAACTTAATAACCTTACTTTTCAATAGATTGCTAGATTGTGCAGTATTATTTCCCTTAACAGATATTTCAAATCTGCCACTAGTTTGTTCATACATTAAAAGATTTGAAAACAAAAGCTTATATATAACAATTTTTCTCAAATGTATACCAGATAGGTTTGTTCAATCCTAACATAATTGACTGCTTAGTCAAATAACTTAGAATGAAAATTGATAGCCTTTGTAAACTTCGCGCATCATACTCACCCAACCAGTCAGCTCCAACAACCTTAAAACATGCTTTCATTTTCATGTTCTGAAATGAATTCTTATCAAAACATATCAAGTTGATTCTTACGAATATTATTTACTAGACAGGATTTGCCTCAGCCAAAAAATGACTCTCTTTGAAAAGGTATTATTTACTATCCATTGTTGTTGTTGAGCTTGAACATATATAGTTTGTTGTACGTTGGACGTAAGCAACATAAATAAATCTCTCATTTTGACAATCCAGCAATTGAATATTACAATTGACTGTGTTATGCATCTT
>APFE031042535.1:97777-152464 GCA_000404065.3 Pinus taeda
TGAACTTTTGAATTTGCTCTCATACTTTTGTTCTTCTTCTATAGTGTCTTGTATGGTTGATGATGATTCTATATCTACTTAGCATCTTCAGAATTTCCTCTACGATATGCTTATACGATATTCTGGAATAAAAACAGCTCTTGTATTTTGCTCTACAAGAAAAGGAGCTCAGGAAGCAACATTCCATCTCTCTCTCAAACAGTAAAGAGTTTTGGATTTTATAGTCAATGGACCACTTGAAAGACTACCATCAACTACTCTTTCAAGCAGTGATAAGCAAATGCAAGCTTGTAGTCAATGCTGTGAGGGGTATCACAATGGTAGTCTTTTTTTAAATGATAGAAGCCTTGTTGAAGGCCCTTTTCTCAAGGATGATTTACAGGTTCTATGCACTACAATACATTAGCGCATGGTAACAATTTAATGTAAAGATTGAAGACAATTTAAATAGCTTTTAACTTTAATATAACATTGATTAAATATGCTCTCTCTCTCCCTATATATATCCATATATAGATAGATATTTATAATTGGATTAATCAGGGAGCCGAGATTGAAATCTGTGAGGGGTTACAATTTATTTCTTGGACAGCCTCACATAAACTATTGACTGCCTAGTGCTTATACATGAGCCGTATGAGGAGGGCACCTGTAGGATCTTCCTCATACTTGCATCGTATGTCATACGATTCCTTTCCCCTTTTGCTACATAAATTCAATAGAAGAAATGTATCTGGGCATCTTTTAACTAGCTGCCAAGCATCTCAAATAATCAGGAAAGGAAGGATTTATCTATCACTGTGTGCATTTGTATTCTACTTCTTTCACTTTCATTATTGTTTAGTTAGAACTCTGATTGATGATATTCCTAATATCTCTGGAGAATAATTTCATTAATTTTTTGGACTAAATTATTATTATTATTTTTTGGTTCCAGATTGTAGCCTAACAGGGATAACCACAGATGCATCAGGTTGCAAAGGAAGGGCTGACTGTAATATTTCATACCTAATAGAAATTAAGGCATTCATATGTACATGAAGCAACTCCAAAAGGTAAAGGTGAAGAACCTCTGCAATAGACAAACATATCACTACAAGAGGATATTCTATTAAGAGCCAAAGAAGTTTTTACAGCCACATCGCAATCTGCAATTTTCTAATGAATAATTACTAAAAGTAGATAAGATCTATTACTGAATGCCCAAGGGCAGCCTTTAGATTTAAAATCTCAATCATGAGAATACCGATGACTCAGTGTTGACTGCAAAAGAAAATGCCTATATTGGCTGTGCTTTTGGGAAGGAAACATAGGGAAAACTTTGTAACACTCCTCTAATGATTAGTTAGATAACTGGACATATTAGTTAATTCATTTAATGATAAAGATGTCCAATCAAGACACTTATTGGCATGCTTTATAAGCCAACTATAATATTTTCGTAAATTATCTGTGGAGATTTATGGAATAGTCATTGACTCACATGAATTATTGACCCAGTTGCTGGATAATTTTCCTTTTAAATTTAGTATTAGCATGAGCTTGGCGGGATGCATAGCACCTTCTACCTACATACTAATTTTCAGAACCAAGGTTCAGGGTTCTTTCTTCAATGATTTCCAATATTGAATTACCCAACCTGGATGCTTTTGGAGTAAAACAGAGGAACGCAAGTCACTAGTGCAGACTTTAATTTAACCGATTAATAAGAAAACAACAAGAATGAAAGTGGGTACGTAAGGGTTTTGGCATGTACCTCGAGGACACAGAGTTTCAAGCAGTTGCCGAGAAACTTTTACACTTCTTCTGTTTCCTCTATGTTTACTAAGCATGAGATGTACAAGATGCACGTCCACTCAAAGCAAGGGACAATCCCATGATTTGAGATGAAAATTTTTAGGGCAACCATTGTCCATGAAAATACATGAAATAAAAAGAATGATAGAAATTGCACTGAGAATTGAACCTATGTTGCAAGTATGATCTCGTGAAAACATGACGACTATGATCATTGTTCTGTCTAAGAATAAATGTCTAGAGAAAAAAAAATGAAATTATGAATACAAAGGGAATATCACAACATGACATTAAAATCAAGGATACAAAATGTTCCAGTCTAAAAACAACAACAAGAAAAAAAACTCATTGTTAATATTTTCAGCTCGCAATGGAAAAATACCATTCGCACGCCACACTTGCATGGGGCAGCTCATGGCTTTAAAACTCTAGAAGGAAATCTGCAATAGTTTCCCTCTGTTAAGATGCATTAGGTTATATTCATCCTTTATTTAAGCTTAAACTGGCAATTTAATTTCTTGGAATCCTGAGGCTTTCGATGTTCTTTTATTATATGTAGCTCCCAGCTTTTAGTTTGACTATAATTTTGCGATTTCACATATCTGAAGAATTTATGATCACATCCAACGTTTCCGTGCTTCTAAGCTCTTTCAAATCTGTTGAGGCTTGAGCTTAAATGGAGATGTTCTCTGTTTAGGTTTCCCATTTCGCTGCACTAAGCTTACAGTGTACATGTCATGCCTATTAAATAACTACTTTGATTAAATAAGTTACATAACTACTTTGATTAATGTGTTCTCTTTTAAAGATAACTACTCCTTCACCGCCTTCCTCGTCGTGCAGCTTCCCTCACAATTTCGAGAAGAGCCAAAACAAAACTGAACGAAAGGACAGGGTGATGGTTAAAGTTTGACTTTTGGGATATGCTGCTTCCCTCGCAATTTCAAGTGTCACCCAATCACACCACCGAAAACCGAACGAAATTCTAGGGTGACTCTAAACGTTTGGGTTGTTGAGTTTTACGAAATTAAAAGACTTAACAGGCTAAAATTACAAGTAAAAGGATATGTAATTTAATTAAATTTTGAAAATAATGTAATATTCGGATTTTGCAAAATATACATTCAAATAAAAAAAAATTGAATAAAATTAATAAAAGATATAAAAATATGTATATATATTTGTTTTGATAAAAAAAAATTATTATTTTATTTTTGTAAAAAAACAAATTACGCCATTTTCAAAATTTGAGAATTTTTTTTTAATTAAGCAAGCTGAACATATTATAATTGCAATTACAACCATATATCATCCTATTCGATTAAAATTACAATTACAGACCCATATGATCAAATTTGAAATAACTAATGAGAAAACCTACCCAAAAAAAATGTTAATGTTTACATTACGCTAAGCCGGATGGTTGATCCCACACTCAAAACACCTCACGTGAAGCGAAAACGAAGCGAAAAACTAATGCAGGTGACAGGTAGTGACTGGATGTGATGAGACAAGATGGAAATGAAACGAATATTTTAGTTAATTTATTTATTTTGATTGAACCGATGGTTTGAACGAAATGCATGTGTCATGAACGATATCAGACTTCTGTGGTTCACTGTCACCAATCGCCAAATTTCTCACAAGTGGCCTCCATCCAGCAAAGGTGTGAGTATACGAAATGAAATGTGGAGGAACCATGACTTTTCCACTTGGCTCTCCAGAGATCGCCCCACATGGTCATCCAACTACCCGGAAGGTGAACGGTTGAGATAATGGTTTAAAAACTGCTTCCCATACCTTCTAATTTCTTTGGCACGATTTATTGATTTGCTCTGATTTATGGTCACAGCGCGACCCTCAGGTCATAAGGCTACATAACGCTGCAGTAGAGAATCAATTCCTCCACAAGTTGTATAAGATTTTTGTGGTCACAACCAGGAATTTTGGACCACATTTTCCGCATGCCAATCAAATCTTGAAGCATGCTGTAGAATGGTGAGCTTGTGGGGAAGACTCTGCTGTGGTGAGAAAAGGGCTATGGATCGAGGGAAGGTAAGGATCTGAGGACGCCGCGGTTCGAATCTCCTGCACTGTCAACATCGCATCCACTTTTATACTCGCAGGCTGCCTGGGCGCAGAGCCCACATATTGATCCTGTGCCCGCTCCGCCAACTGGCCTTGCGCAGAGGGGTAATGGTAAGGCCTAAGAAGGGGCTCGGTTATCGATGCTGATACGTCGGCCATGATCGGACTAATCCCTTCTTCCACACCCAAGCCTTCCTCAAATCCTCTTTCCGTGATTCTTCTTCCCCTGCGTATTTCTCTTATGGGTCTGGTGATCGATCGTCAGTTTTAACATGAAAGAATTTCCAGCATAAATCGTCTTTGCTCATATGAATTCGGACAGACTATTCTACTTCCTCTTCCATGTGAAGCTGCCCTTGCCAAAGTTTATCATGGTAGTCTTAGCTTTAATGGGCACTCTAATGTATCACTCTCTGCAAAGTGCCAGTACCTAGGAAAGGTTGTGGATGGCATGGCAGCAATTATTTATGATAACAGAAGGCATGTATGCAATACGAAGATGGTTACTAATTTTCATGCATATGGTACTATTAAGGAGCTTCTCATTTCATTTAAGGCAATAAGTGAGCTGTTGGGGACACTTCCACAAGTCTCACTGTTGATTATGGAAACTGAACATGTGAAGCAGTGTGAGTATGACAAGTTAGAGCATAGCTCATGGTTGCTAGAGACCTTACAGAGTTATTGCAGATTTTTGGAACACCTGGTCAATTCTTCTATGCTTCTATCACGATCCTCTGTATTGCAACTATTAGCTAAAACTGTTTCTGGTGGATCTTGCTCTGCTCCAAGGGACCTTGAGGCCTTTGTCCATATGTTACAAGCTCAGGTGCTAGATGTTGTTCTTCATTTATGGGACCACTCATTGTTCCCTTATTGTAGCACGGCTTTGATTACATCTGTGATAACTATCATCAATCATATATATTCTGGCATATGTGATGTGAAAAGCAGGAATGGAGGTCTTGTAAGTGCAAATCAACGTTTTATGGCTCCTCCTCCTGATGAGTCTGCAATCTCTTTGATTATAGAAATGGGCTTCTCAAGGAAAAGAGCACAGGAAGTCTTAAGGCATGTGGAATCAAACAGTGTTGAAATGGCCATGGAGTGGTTTTTCAGTCATCCTGAGGTGCCAGGGCAAGAAAGTGATGATCTTGCACGAGCTGTTGCTTTATCATTGGATAATTTTGTGGAGCCCCTCCAGGATGATACCAGTGAGACAGAGGCACAAAGTGAAGTTATAGTTCCTGAAGCTCCCACAGTTTAAAGTGACGAAAGGACATATCTCGTCGATCACTTCCTCTTCCATTTATGCTGGGTTATTTGATAATATTTCTCTCCAGAAATCGAGGATAGTAATATAAGTGTATGTCGAGGATAGTCCATCCATAGTGACTGCATCCTCATCCGAAGTTTCTGTTGCTTCATCCATCCGAGATAGGTATGCCAAGAATGAGATAGAGACATCACTTCATCATTTAAATGCTCAGACCACACGCAACCTTTTTCTGCTCTGTCCAGTCGAGGACATCTCCTTCAGATCATAGCTATGGTGAGAGTAGACTAGCCCGAATCTAATCTTTTTTTTTTTTTTTTTTATCTGACTATTCACTCACGTTGGTACATTCGACTCACATATCTGTTTATCCTCTGCTTATTAGGTTTCTTATTAGGTTGTAATGTGGAAGTTAGGTTCAGTCTTCAGTCTCTAGCAGTTGAAACAGGTAATATTAAATGCAGAAAAGGCTCAATTGGGTTGCCGAAGCTTTCAGCTATTAGACCAAATGGCTAGCATGGTTTCTGAAAGGCATGCATCAGTCACTGAGCACTGTAATTGATTTTGAACAAAAGATATGAGGAGAACACCCCGGAAGATGCCAAACACAGTCAGTAAGGAATCATTAATGCCAGCACCTATAACTTTTGAACACTAATATGTTTTCACTATTTCAGTCAACAGGTTATTATGATGTTTACGTCTGCTGGGAGCTCCAATAAAGTTTGGATATGTAAATTGTTAAGAGCTCCAATAAAGTTTGGATATGTAAACTGTTAAACATAAGAACTTTCTTATGGTTGTTGGTTACAATTCCAGCTATATGATGGTAGCCACTAAGGTCCCGAGTGTTTGAATTTAAGCTCTGATACCATATGCAAAGACTGCATTTCCATTTAATTCAAAATATAAAGATTGTCCAGACTGACTGCTTTTCCATTAAATTCAAAATATAAATTCAAAATATAAAGACTGTACAGAATGATATGTAAAGACTGATTTTCCATTAAATTCAAAATATAAAGATTGTACAGAATAATATGTAAACACTGCATCTGCGTACCTGATTCTCTACGTAATTTTCTGCGTACCTGGTTCTGGTCTGGTGCTGATCATATTGCTCCAAGTTTTCTGCGTCCATTACCAAACCAACTTCTGCCTCCCTGCCTATCTGGAATCCACCTCTGTGGCGGTGGTTCCCAGACCCAGAGGACTCCGAAATGGATGTCCACTGGCCCCCGTGCCCAAAACTCCAAGAACAGTTCAAAATTTCCTGATTTACAGTTCCAAAATCGAGCCCTCTGCTCACCCCTGCTCATCCCTCCAACAGACTGATTTTCTTCCCCCCCCTTACTTCTCCTTTCGACTATGTTTTTATAGGGAAAGTTTCTTCCCCCCAGAAATCCCACTCCCCTTTCCTCCAATCAATCTCAAGATTTAAGCTTATCTTTTCAGATATTTTCACTTGAGTTGGTCATTAAGATATTTTCACTGAGTTGGTCATTTAAGATATTTTCACTGAGTTGGTCATTTATTTATTAAATGAGATTTCACCCTTATCATCTCAACCGATTTCGAGAATAGTATATTTTCTTTTAAGTACTTTATTGTGAATTGTCCAAGATTTATGAAGTAAAGTAATCTTGTCCATGGTAATAATGTTTATTTATTATTAAATAAAATTTTATTAATAAAATAAATAGATATATTTTATTGTTCTACTTAATAAATAAGGTATTAATTAATACTTTCTTAAAACTAATTCATTTTCTTTCATAGACATTTATACGATTAAATTATGATGTATACTAGTGCAATGCCTGCGATGCATGTGTATGTAGCTATCATACACACGTCTCGTAAGCATGCTAATAATCAGTGACTTAAGTTGGGTCATTACAGGATTCATCTAGAAAATTTCACAATTCTTCTCAGCAGGGCTGCTAAGCCCAGGAATTGCGCAAATCTCCTAGGCATCCAGCCTAGCTCCCTCCCAGAAATGTGCATTTTTTCCTCCCAACTGAGTAGAATATTGCATGTGCAGTTGAGTTGACCAGTTCCCTCCAGGACCGAGCAAAACTGACTTGCATGCATGGGTTGCTTCTCCCAAGGCAGCATGCAAAGGCAGCATGCAAAGGCATCCCTTGTTTAAGGGATCTATTTTTAGTAGTTGGAGGTTACATGCAAAGATCATTTTAGAAACCTCCCACCAAGTGTCGCTTTCCCTAGATTTGTGGCATGCACATCACAACCTCGATTTTATCAAAACTCATGAACCAGACACTGCAGAGCTCATTCCTGTCATCAACCTTGTAGCTCTTACATCCCACATTGTATTTAGGAGTCGTTGGCACATTCAACTCAGATGTTTTGGGGTAAGCCCGCTTTCCATGTCTTGTGTTGCATTTCTACCGCTTTTTGTGTTTTGATTCGTATGAATGTTGTCTGCTTGATTTCAATGAGCGCTTGTTGTCATTTTGATACATGCTAGCTTGTAAAACTGTTTCAGTTTTCGTTAACATCTCACTGCTGTCACATGCATGAAACTGTTTTTCACGAATGATCGTTGATTCGGCGACTCACCTCACCCACATGCATGTTGTTCTGTGTTCTGAATTTGTCATTCATGATTTTCATGTACGATCATTCACTTCTATTTACACTCAGTATCGCCATGCATTCACATTCACATTCACTTTTAGTTGTCGTCGGTGAGTCTAGGTAGCCTTGGCTCGGACTCTACCTCACCATGAAAGCATTGCGCAATCCTGAGAGGGAATTCTCTATCTTCCTCTCAGGAAATGCACATTTCTTCCCAGTGACTATCCTCTAGTCTTGCATTGCACAATTCTGAGGGACAGTGACTGCTGGCCCAGAAAATTACGCAATGCAATCACTGAGCCTGCAACCATTGCCAGCTGAGATTATGCATTGTGCAATTCCAACAGTCAACAGGGATACTGGATAGTGAATTACGCTATTCAATCAGTTAGTCAGCCTCCTAGTAGCCCAAACTGTGCCTTATGCAGTCTTGGCAGTCAATCTTCCGACCTCCCGATAGAAATTGCGTAACCTTCATGATCAGTCACACAGGTATGTTGCAAGTCAGTTCTTAAGTTCATTTTGGTTTTCGACTGATGGATTGCTTGCCATGAGTGTTACCATGTCTCTAGTTATCGCAGGTGTTCATCTGCCTCTCAGTAGTATAGGTACAATGGTTTCCAAGAGAACAGAGTCGAAGATACTATTCAGAGCACACTTGGGGATGCAATCGATCAAGTGTCTATGGACTTGCCTACCCACGAAGACATCAAGTTGTTCGTAGACAAGGACATCAAGGTATGACGAAAACAACATCATGAATAGTAGCTGAAGGAAGCATACTAGATGCAACTAATGCAAGAGGAAGGTTGTTGACAACACAGAGGCAGAACAAAGTTGCAAGCTCAAGTAGATCCACTTGTGGTGAAAACGATTTTGGAGACTCAGGCTATGAGGTGACGACACGACATGAATATCGCATGAAGACAGAGAATGGAAAAAAGAAGGAGTTGAATGTGCTGAAGTAGAAACTCAAGGAAGAACGTGAACTGTACAGAAAAGTGAATGAGTTACAATAGGAATAGGAATAGCAGGGGGCACAACATGCACTCACGGATGAAACTGCGGCCGTACAAGTTATAGATCCATCGTAGCAACTGTCATGGAGAAAACATGGTGAGAAGTGTTGTTCACCACATGCAAGGGAATTCAACAAAATGCATGTCATCATGCGCACACATGCAATCCCACCCATTCACCACACTCACCAAGGTAAAGACAAGAAGCAAGTCCAACTAGAGCTGAACATGTAGTTGATAGTTGATGTGCATGACCACCAGCACACACTGGAAAATCAACACAAACACTATGCATTAGTGTGTTGCCAGTTTGGCCACACCCAAGAAGACCATGCACATGCTAGCAGATGAGTTGGATGGAGGAGCCACACCAATGCACCCAGATGCAACGGAGGCAAGAGTTTGCTTCAACAAGATGTCACCATGGAGTGCATGCACACCATCACAGACAACCAAGCTTGGAATCAACTCACCACCTTGACCATCACAAGCATGTCAAATATTTGGTCTTAGCACAACAAATCGAGTGTCAGTGATGTCTTGCATGGCTTGCTTAAGCCATTTTGTCTCACATGAGAACATGTGGATTGTAATGTAATGTCTTGTCAAGTGGAAGTTCAAGTGTCGATAGTTGGACGTAACAATCATAGAGTAGATGAAGAGTCATGAGGGTAGATGAACTGTCACAAATGGGAATGTCAAGGGTCACCCCACCCTTTCCTATAAATAGAACCTCATAACTCATTGTAGAGGCTTTTGGTCATCCAAGCTTCCAATAAGACTATCTTGGAGAAATCTTGGACATTATTCTAATGAGCCTTGGCTTCTCCACTGCACAGAGCTAGTACATCTCTTTGAAGAAGCAGGTGGTTGTGGTTGTAACGTTCCGCTATCAGAACTAGTGGTTGGACATGGATGTATTGTATGACTGGAACTTACACTTCTTAATATAACGAAAGCCAACGCATTTCATGCATATGTTGTATTGTATTCTATGCTATCTGGTTTACTCTAAATGATATATGTATTGGTTTTATTACGCATGCATGTATAACTATCTGTGTATGTATGTATGAATCTTTCTGAAATGTGTCGTTGGTTTAACCATCACTTTGGATTTCTTGCTAACTTTCTTTCCATGTTGTGATGCATCTTCGCTCGTGTGTTGCCTTCTTAAATGCGTGTTATCACAGGTTTCCAAGGGGCACATTCATCATAACCCTGTGTGTTAGAACCTCTCATGCACCTTCCTTGGCTCATTACAGCTGTCACACCCTTGCTACTGACAAAGTTATCTTACTTGCCTCTATGAAAAATCGCGGTCAAGGAATTACCATATGATCCACTACTGGGACTCCTACACCAAACGGTCTAAGGTCTAATTGGGACTTCTTACTGGGGAGATCCGCTTACATGTTGGCGGGTCCAACACTGTGAAAAAACTAGTTACATATTGTTATATGTCGCTTACATGTATCATTATTGCATGACTCGTTACATTCTTGTATGTTTGGTTGCATTCTTGTATGCTTGGTTGCATGTATCATTCTTGTAGGTTTGGTTTCAAGTATCGTTCATTCATGCTTGATCATATGTTTTTATGCATGTGTGTGTTTGGTTACATGTTGCTTATGCATGTTCATGTTTGCATGTGGTAAAGTGTACAATGATGTAATGGTTGTCGTCATGCATGAGGTCATGGTATGCATTATTGATAAGGTCATGCATTGATGACTGGATGCTAACTAGAATGATGGTTACATGGTTATATACTTATGTGTTATGTTTCTATATGCTGCCATGATTATGTTATACATGTATCACACTAATTTGTTGATATGGCAGACAAGGTATCCTCCTCGAGCTATACCAAGGTATGTTAGTTTATTGTGATTTTGTTTAGCTAACATGATATACCTTGCAGGAAGAAATAACAAATGGCTAGCAATATGGTAGACTACAAAGACTCTCCCTATGAATCATAAGAGTAGTATGGTGTTGGGAACTCTTTCGATTTTCCAGATATGTTGAGAAGCTTAAAGGAAGAAATAAGGAGTTGTAAGGCAAATAATGACATAATCATGCAAGCACAAGAGAAACAAGAAAAAGGTAAATGCAAAGATACTTCAGATTTTGTCATATTTGCAGCGACAAGGATTGCGTCGTATCAGCTATGAGCAGGAGGATAAAACTAATGGGGCATATGGTAGTAGGTCTCGTGGTGGTCACAGGTTAGATAGATATAACATGGTTAGAGATGGAAGATTGTTGGACACTCCGGAGAGGAGAAGGGATAGACACATGTATTATTCTAGTTCTGGTTTATATAGGCACATGATCGTCATCGTTATCATCCTTACAGGAGGAATGATAGGGGATACTTGCTGGGTGAGTTTAAGAAAGCAAGGCCATCTATTTTTGATGGAGAGATGAAGAAACCACAGGATGCAGAGTCATGATTGCTTGGCACGAGGAAGTTCTTTAGGTTACATGACTATTTAGAGAACATGAAAGCCAAAGTAGCTACATTCAGTCTCAAAGGTAAAGAAACCATTTGGTGGGAAGACGTGAAGAATGTTAGATGTATTCATGAGGAAGACTTGACTTGGGGTGAGTTTGAGTGGCTATTCAAGAAGAAGTATCTGTCAGAGAGATACTTTGATGATAGGGAAAATGAATTTTATGAGCTAAAGATGGGATCCATGACAGATGAGGAGTACACTAACATGTTCTTGGAGCTACTAAGGTATGTGCCTTACCTCACAGAGGAGGAGGCCAAGATTCAGAGGTTCATTAGTGTATTTCTGGTTTCATTCAAAGACAAGATTGAGTTCGATGAGCCTAGATCATTGGAGGAGGTCATTCGAAAGTTAAGGCATTTCTATGAACAATCGAAGCGTGAATTTGAGACTAAGACAGATTGGCAAGGTGATGCAAAGAAAAAAGGAAAATGGGATAGAAAGCGAGCAAGACCTCAAGGTATAGATAATAAAGAGAATGTTGCACCATCTAATAAGTTCAATGCATCAGATAGAGGACATGGACATTGATCCGAGGATAAGAATAAGCGTGTAAGCTGGAAGCCTATAGAGTGTTGGACTTGTGGCAAGGATCATTGCAGGAGAGATTGTCTATAGGATCAAGGTGGTAGGCCTCATATATATAATGCACAGGACACACAGAATATTGGGGATGTTGGTTAGATCATTCCTCGTATTTATGAAGCATTGGATAACAAATAGGAAGACCATCAAGCATCTATCATTGAGATGGGCGGTAAGCTTTGTTGATTAAGTTATTTCTATTTTGATTGACCCTGGATCTAATTATAGCTATATTAGTCTTGACTTGGTGGATAAGTGTGGTTTAAGTAAGGAATTGCATGCATAATATTGGTTAGTGCAGTTGGCTATAGGTACAAAGAAGCAAGTTCATCATTGGGTAAGAGCTTGTGCATTTGATTTGAATGGTATGCCTAATGCAACACATTTGAATGTATTACCATTGGGATCATACAATATGTTATTGGGTATGGATTTGTTGTATCTTCATAGAACCAAGGTGGATTGTTATGAAAGATCCATTGAGTGTGTTGATGACAATGGAGAACCAAGAGTATTAAAGGGAAAGAAGAAAGCCACAATAGTTAGGATGGTGACAACTATGAAAACAAAGTGTAGTCACAGGAAAGGGTGTATGCTATTTGCATTGCATATTTCTAGTGACAAGGGTAAGGAAGTTGAGGATGTAGATGTGTTGAGAAAGAAACCAGTGTTACAACAGTTCAAGTATGTATTTCCTGAGGACATTATAGAGTTTCCACCTCACAGGGAAGTAGAATTTTCTATTGAGTTGGTGCCAAGGAAAGCTCCAACATCAAAAGCACCTTATAAGATGAGTACACCTAAGTTAGTAGAGTTGCAGTTGCAGTTGAAGGAAATGTTGGACAAGAGATACATTAGGCTAAGTGTATCACCTTGGGGCACACCAGTATTGTTTGTGAAGAAGAAAGATGGTACTATCAGATTATGCATTGACTACAGGCAGTTGAACAACGTGACCATCAAAAACAGGTCTCTATTGCCGAGGATTGACGACTTGTTCAATCAATTGAAGGGAGCAATATTGTTCTCGAAGATTGATATGAGATCCAAATATCATCAGGCACACATCAAAGAGGAGGACATTTACAAGACAACTTTCTAGACCAGGTATGGGCATTATGAGTTTGTTGTAGTTCCATTTGGCTTAACTAATGCTCCAACTACATTTATGTGCTTGATGAATAGTATGTTGCGTCTATATTTGGATAAGTTTTTTATTGTGTTCATTGATGATATATTGGTATATTCTAAAAATGAGGAAGATCATACCGAGAATTTTGCAACAATATTGAGGTTGTTGAGAGAGCATTTGTTGTATGCTAAGATCATAAAGTGTAGTTTCTTTCAGACTAAGGAACATTACTTGGGACATGTTGTCTCCAAGGAGAGCATTGCAATAGATCCAGAAAAGATAAGGGCCATCATGGAGTGGGTAGCTCCCAGTAATGTAGATGAGGTGAGATCTTTCATGGGGTTGGCAGGCTATTGTAGGAGGTTCATCAGGAACTTCTCATAGATTGCTTATCCTATCACATCATTGCAAAGGAGAGGTAAGAAGTTTGAATAAAGAGAGGAGTGTGAGGCTAGTTTTGAGCAACTTAAGTGGTTGTTGACACATGCACCAGTGTTAAATATTGCAAATCAAAACAAAGAGTTTGTAGTATGCCTAGATGCTTGTAAGAAAGGACTTGGTGGAGTCAATATGCAGGATGGATAGGTGGTATGTTATGAGTTGCAAAAACTGAATGAGCACGAGAAAAACTATCCCACACATGATCTTGAGTTGACAACGATTATACATGAATTGAAGATGTGGAGACACTATCTTTTGGGAAAATGGTTTACATTGATGAGTGATCACAATGGTTTGTCGTATCTATTTGACCAACCAAATCTGAATGTTAGACAGGCTTAGTGGTTGGCTACGATCAGTGAGTTCGATTTTGAGATTAGATACATCAAAGGTAAAGAGAACATAGTGGCAAATGCTCTTAGAAGACAGGTATAGGTAAATCACTTAGCAACAATGAGCTCCTCTAGGACAGACTTACATGATAGGATCTTGTAGGCATGTCAACAGGATGTCAGATATATGGATATTATGCACAGGTTGCAGCAGAGTAAAGGTATAGGCATGTGGTAGCACATGTATAGTTGACAGTACAGGTATAGGTACAAGTGCACATGATGTGGATTATTGTAATATTCCTAACCCAAAATATTCCTCAAAACCCAGCAAAAAATCCAACCAAATATGTGCAAATGATATAATAACCCAGAAGTGATAAAATAACAGTGGAACATCATATAATAATGTAAACCGGAAATATAAGCAGATACACAAGAAATGCAGCGAGAAATGTTAAGCCATTTTACTATACTGAGTAATAAATGAGTACAAGAGATGATTAGACATATGGCACCTCGACTTGCACAAGGCAAGTGAAGAAATACTCTCAGAATGATAAGAATGGCCTCTCTGCGTGGAAGTTGTTGCTGTGCTTCTGCTGCTACTAGAAAACAAATGATGATTTGGGGCTGCTCCCCTCCTCGGAAAAAGCTGAAACTTTGGATTCAGGTTCTACTCAAGAAACCCAGATAAACCCAGAAAGCTTTCCTGGAATGGCCTCACACTGATCTACGTCCCAGCTACTGAAAAACTATCATGTTACTGCTACTGGTGGAAATCAAATGAGGATTTGGGGCTGCTCCCCTCCTTAGAAAAGGCTAAAACTCTGGAATCAGACTCTACTAAAAAAAACATAGAAAAACCCAAAAAGATTTTTTGAAATGTCCGACCCGCAAAAATCACCCCCTTGGGGTTCTACGCAGTTCCTCAAAGACGCTGATGAAACTGCTGCTGAAATGCTGATGAAACTATTACTGAAATGCTGATGAATCTATTGCTGAAATGCCAATGTAAATACCTTTCTCGAGCAGACACTCGAAGTCCCTCGGGGCTAAGGGTGAGATCTTCGAACGGAGATACTCAATGCACTAAACAGTGCTGCAGACTAGCTAAACAACTAGTGTGCTCTAAGATGAAATGACTATAACAAATGCTCATAACCAGAATGATCCCAAATGAGGGGTTTCCTCTCTATTTTATAGCCTCTGCCTCTCACAATCCCTAGGCTCACTTTCTCCTACGTGATCCCCTTCTTGCCATGTGTTCCTTCCCTCCTGCGCAGTCCCTCCATGTGTCTACGTGAGCCCCATTTCTGCGTCCCCCTTTGGCCCCCTTGGTTCCCCCTTAAGTCACAATGTTGTGCTACCTAGGAAGTGAATTTTTATTCTAAAGTGAGTTATGTTCCCCCTTCCTCACTTTTTATTTACAAATAACTATAGAAGGCAAAAAAATCGAACAAAATCTAATATTCCAATTAGCCATAGCTAATTAAGAATATTACAATTATTGCCTTACAATGGATGGATTGGCCATATTTAGAGACAAGATATATGTGCCAGATAGTAGTGAGCTCAAGAAGGTGATCTTGAGGTAGTTTAATGCAAAACCACATTTGGGTCACCTAGGTTATTAGAAGACACTCACAACAGTGAAGACATTTTATTATTGGTCGAACCTGAAGAGGGATGTAGCAGAGTTTGTAGCTAGGCGTTTTGATTGTCAGCGTGTGAAGGTAGAGTGTAAGCATCTAGGTGGACTACTACAACCGATTGCGATTCCAGAGTGGAAATTGGAGGTCATTTCCATGGAATTCATCACAGGTTTGCAAAGGACAGTGAGACAACATGATTCCATCATGGTTGTTGTGGACATGTTAACAAAGGTTTCACATTTCGTTCTAGTGAAGTATACATTCTCAGCTAGCGATGTAGCACAGGTATTCATCATAGATGTGGTTAGACTACATGGTGTTCCAAAGAAGATCATGTCAGATAGGGATGCAAAGTTCACTTCTAAGTTTTGGAAGGAGTTATTTGTAGGTTTGGGCATAGAGTTGGCCTTCAGTACAAATTATCATTTGTAGATAGATGGACAGACAGAGAGGGTCAACATGATATTGGAGGACATGTTGAGGATGTATGTGATGCATCAGCAGTGAAAGTGGGAAGAGTATCTAACATTGGTAGAATTCACTTACAATAATAGGTATCATGAATCTTTGAAGATGAGTCTGTTTGAGGCATTGTATGGGTGGAGTTGCAATACTCCTATCAGTTGGAGTGATCTAGTTAACAAGGTGTTGAATGGACCGAAAATGTTGGCGGAAATGGAACAGGAAATACAGGTAATCAAGAAAAATATAAAGGAAACACAAGAAAGGAAGAAGAGCTATGTAGATCGTAACAATTTTTTCAAGGAGTTCCAGGTTGGGAAACAAGTGTAATTGTGTATCGAACCGAAGAAGAGCTCCTTATGGATTGGATCATGTGCCAAGATGGCACCACAGCTTTGTGGATCCTTCAATATCATTGAGAGGATTGGGCCACTAGCTTATCGACTTGCACTGCCTTCGATAGTGAAAGTCCATGATGTTTTCTATGTGTCATTGCTTAATAAGTATGTTAAAGATGTTGATTATTTGATTGCCTAATCTGTATTGCAGGTGGAACCAGATGGAGAATTCCAGTTGGAGCCTCAGTGCATATTGCAGAAAAAATGCTCATGCTTTGGAACCGAGAAATCGAGCAGTTTAAGTGTAGTGGACGCACTTTGCTCCTGATGAAGCTACATGGGAGATGGAAAATCGGATGCGGGCTATGTATCCTTCCTTGTTCTCTGGTTGAGGCAAAGCAGTTTTGGTATATTTTTTGGTGATGTTTCAATATGTACATACATATATGGATGTAAATATCTCCATGAGATATGTTATAAAACTCCAATAAGTGGTATGGGTGTCATGTCATTATGATGTTATGTTTTCATGTTGGTTTGCTTCTCAGCAGGTTGATCATTGTAAATACTGCATCGAGCTAAGTTATAAAGCTCCATTGGCATTATATTTTGCTTACAACAGTTTTGTGGTTATAGGTGTTTTTGAACACCGAGGACAGTGTTCCCCCAAGGGGGAGAGTTCCGTAACAACTCTGGTGAAAATTCCATGTAATAAAGTTAATAAAGGAAAAATAATAACCACAGCTGATGGGACACTTATTCCAAGCTGAATGTTGGGAAAGAAATCTCAGTGTGGGTGTTCATTTGGTTATTAATGGCTAAGGAAATTGGCAAAGGCAATGGCTAAGTCTTTTGAAAGGCAAAATGGCATTTTGGCACATTCATTTATGAAAATAATGAAAAATAGGAGAAAAGGGAGGTATAAGGGCACAGGTTGCATGTGAGGAGGAAAATGAAGGAAAATAATGGAAAATGAAGAAGACAGAGGCCTCATTCATAAAAAGGCTTCTAAGGATTAGTTGGTAACCTTTTGTCAGTTCAGTGTTGGGGCTCTCTCATACTCTTGGATACTTAGATATTTCTTGGATCACTTTTGGAGGGTGTGGCATGCTTGGATTTTTGGAGAAATAAGGCAAACGAAGAGAAGGAAAGCGCAAGAGGACATCAAGATCAACAACTAAAATGGTATTTTCTTGAAAGTACCGAGTTTCATGTATGTTTTCCTCACTAGTTTTGGCATGCATGGCATATGCATGTGGTTTTTAAGTAATGATTTGTCACTGGTGTGGAGGATTGCTTGGACTGACAGTGGATTTCCTAGCCTTGCCATTTCCTAGATAACCATGGATGTTATAGGTTTATTTCCTTGTTTTGTTTTGGTTGGTTCTCATGTTTCCTTAGCTTGGGTTGAGTTATTAGTTCCTGGAAGCCATGGTTGGACAAACACTCTAGAAGCCTTGCAACAACTTGGGTTGAGTTACTAGTCTTGGAATCCTTGGTTGGACAAATGCTCTAGAAATCCTTGGTGGGTTGAGTTACTAGTCTTGGAAGCCTTGGTTAGACAAACGCTCTGGAAACCCTTGGTGGGCTGAGTTACTAGTCTTGAAAGCCTTGGTTGGACAAACACTCTGGAATCCCAACGACAACTGCAGGTTGAGTTACTAGTCCTGGAAGCCTTGGTTGGAACAAACGCTCTAGAAGCCCTGGAAGGCTTAGATAGAGATGAATCTGATGATGGTTTTGTGATGTTTGACCGTGAGGTGGAGTCATTGTTTGATGGGTTGAGGTGGATGGACTTTGGAAGCCTTGAATGGTTTTGATGTGTTCTATCAGATCCCACATTTATGCTTGGAATATGGCACGAGGGTGAATGGATGAAGAGAGATTTTCCTTAGCCATTCTACGGTTGGGTGGAACGTGGAAGTCCCATCCCAGGTTTGGATTTTGCATCATTTATGAGGTTATTTCTCCTTGTATTTCTATGAGTATTATACTAGATTATATGTAGTTTATATGGTTGTGATTTCATTGGTATTTCTGCTGCTATTATGTTGGTTATATATATGTTTTATGATAGTGGCTATGTATGGATATCATCATGTTTTTACTTGTAAATGAATGAACAATGTATCTATGACTAAATGGATGAAATGGGAGTCAATGTGTTGAGGCATCAATGTCTCTTAGCAATTCTCAACTAACTATGAGACCCCTATGCTCAGATGTGTTATTTACACTTGTAGATTGCATATTCGTGATATGTTTGATGAAATTCCTGTCATGGCTAGTAGGGTTCCAGTCAAGGTCTTATTCAAGTAATTTATTTCACATTGTCATTTCCATGTTATCTTATTGTTCTAAAATATCATTCTATTCTAAGTAGTGACCTAGGCTCTGGGCTTGAATAAGTGGCTCAAATCTGGGGGATGTTGGCACAACAATGTGCAAAAAAAGCCCTTGGACGTTGGCTTGCAGGCCTGTGAGAGTGTCCAAAGGTTCTTGAACATTGGCATGCCCATAGCATGAGAGCGTCCAAAGGTCAAGTGGTCCAAAAGCTAAGTGGGAACTAGGGGCTAGTTGGAAAAGAGGTTGGATTGGTTCCTGGGGGTCCTAATGTTGATGTTGAATGTCTGTATGGTGTGCTCCCTTTAGTTCCACTTCCTTAATGTGACTTAGGAGGTCGAATCATATCATAGTGGCCTCTCGTCGCATGTTTACCCTGACTGGCCAGTTGCTTGGGTAGATGTGGGAGGGGGGTGTTACATGCATATTGTATAGTATCAAGCCCATTCAAAATGTAGTGATCAAAGGGAAGATCATTTAGTTAAACATTTTCAAGACATTGTCTTCTTCATCTTTTGAACTTGGCTCCTTGCATATATCTTTTAAAGGTCTTAAATACTTCATATGTTTTTTTTTTTTTAATCTTGTATGAAAATGATCTCTCTCTCTCTCTCTCTCTTCTCTCTCTCTCTCTCTCTCTCTCTCTCTCTCTATATATAATAATATATATATATATATATATATATATAAGTTAACTTACAAATGAAAACAATAAATATAATAAACCAACATACCTTTTTGAATGTAACAAAAAATGTGTTAGCGTCATTGTAGACCTTGACCTTGGATAGTTGCATCTAACATCATCACAATCATTTTTATTTTGCAGTCTAGCTATTTTCCCTTGTACTCTTATGTAAACCTTGCGATTAGATAAATAGGCTAGATAATGCTATAATGATATCTATGAAAAAATGCTTAACACATTAATATGTTATATTAAAAAAATAATTATAAACCAAACATCGCTTAAAAAATAAATCAACAAACTTACTTCTCAAATTCATTAGCCATGTATTCCATTGATAATTCACTTGACCTTAAATGTGATAATATGGCCATGACAAATGCTTCATCCTTCATTCCTTATATTGATTTCCAAGGTGTTATGGTCACATCTTTTGGCATATTCTTGAATTCAAGACTAATATTCTCCCACAAGCTAAATATTTCATCAATCAAATCTGTCTAGTTTTAAATATCAATTGAAAAATATTCTATGCAATGTTGAATGCATCAATTTCTTTATGACATTTATTTTCACATTGTTTATCATCAATTGGAAACCTTATCTCCATAAAACATTGCTTCTACAAATTTGTAACATCACATATTTCTTTAAATTCATTATGGATAAATATCATCCTTTGAATGAATATTATGGCATCACATACTCATTATTTATGTTATAATTTTATACTAATACCTTTGCTTTTGTATATATTAAACCAACATAAATGACACATTCAACTATTTCAAAAAGACAGTTATACTTTTTCATCCAATGTGTTCTAGGCTTTCTAGAATAATATCCTAATTTTAATCCCCAAATTAATAATGTATGTTTGTAAATGATGAAAATCTAGAGAGCCTAGCAATCTATTAGTTTTTAAAATTAATAATAACATACATCACTAGTTATAGGTAAATAAGGACAAAGTCATAGGGGGCTATGATTCCATGAAAGTGGGGAATGGGTAAGGGGGTGTTGTGTGGGGCTAATATGCTAGTCCAATATTGTAATATTTTATGAAACCCATCTTTGAATTAGTTAGGAAAACAGAGTCATATGAACTTCTTGGGGAAGTCATATGGCACAATATGAGCATTCATATATTTACCATATTTTGAATGATTCTTGGGGGGGATTCCTTATTCTTTCTTTTCATTCATTCTTTCTCCCGCTTCTTGGAGAGAAGTAAATATTTCTATGGTATAGACCCATTATTGGTGGGTTGTATGAGAGGACCAATTTTTTTTTTCCTAGAAATGTAAGGATGACTATGCACATGGAAGCCTTGCCATTTTGACAAAAACTATATGCAATTGAGAATATCTGGAGCTTCTATCATAAATATTTCCTGGCTAGTCTATATTAGAGCCTTAGAAAGAAGTGGAAAAACATGGGGACTGCATTGCTAGGAAGGGGATTCCTTTCTTTGTATTGTATGGGATAAAGTGGAAAGAGAGATAGTTAGTTGAGATTTCTATGTGATTGAATAGACTACAACAACATAAAAGATTGACTATTGGTGAGATATTAGAGTTGGCCTAGGGACTCATCCTTGTGGATTCATAGCCTCATCTCGAACATGGCTTATTATTGAGAGATCTATAGTAGTGACGTCTATGGTTGAGTGGTATGTTTGATGTCTACAACTAGTTGGTGTTAAACATTGATAAAGACAAATTTCTCGATTCTTTGTGAATTATGATTTGCACTATGTTAATGTTTTTGATGTAACTGTATCTTTCATGAACATCTGATTAATTTATGTATCTTTGAATTATGTACGAGCTTGTAATTGTTCATATAATTCTTGATCATTACATAATATTTTGTTCTACTGCATGCTTATTGTTTTATTTAAAATGTTACCATAGGTTTTGATTTAGCTCAAGAAAATGGATTCTTGAGGGCACCCTAATGTGCCTTAGTAAGGGGGATGGGGACATTGCAATAATTACTCCCAATCACATAATAGTTATATTTGAAACATTTGATCAATCAAATACATATCTACTAATAACTTTCATTGGGTTAACAAGAATTAGGTATTCATTGATACTTGTATACAAATTGTAACTCATCAATGTTTTCAAGTCATGTATATGAAAGTGTCGTGGCTTTATAAATGAATATTTCTTTTAGCATGTTTGGGTGTTTATGGTTGCATTAAATTCGTTGAAATGTATGGACATTATCAACCAAGTTGTTCCTTCTTAATCAATCTCAAATATTTTTTGTGTCATTTTGATAACACCATCCTTTATATTAACATTTGACATTAATATTTTCTTACTAATCCCATAATTTTCATTATTATTTTTAGAGCTAACCATGGATTCCTAGTCCAAATCAACAACATTAGATCTCCTTCTTTTCTAATTTAAAATAGTTTCATCCAAATCAATAGTAAGTTTATTGTCATTAGGCGTGGAAACATTCTTAAGCATGCTTCTTTAGTGTTTATCTATTTTTTTCTTTGAACTAGTGTGGCAACATCATTGACTCCAATGATAACTTAATAATTATTTGGGGTTGTTGAAGGTATAAAATGAAACTTTTCTAACCTTATTAGACTACTAGATTTCCAAAGGCAAGTGAACATAGAAGGAAAATTTCCATTATCCTAGAAAATATCTTTGGTCATAAACATACTTTTGCTAAGGAGAAGTGGGCATTAGTTATCATGGCAGATATTCAATTAACCATTCAATCGACTAATTCACCACAATAAATTTAAGGATCATAATGGTACGAAAATATATACTTCTAGCTAATGAGAGGACTCAAAATTTGGAGAAGGAATCACAATGGTGATAATCACATATCAAACTTGTTATTACTTCATCATTGAATATATAGATCTATCTTCTTTCTCCCCCCAAAAATGTCTATATTTCATGGGTTACTTATCATGTTTGAATGAGGTTTTGATTTGAAATTTAATTTCCTAGACATCAAATTAAGACTATAATATGCATGTCAATTTATATTATTGATGGTGGTAAATGAAGAAGATGAAGGTTTTGTTTGTTTTCTTTGTGTGTAGGTCTATTTATGAAAACTATAACTATAGTAGGATCAATTGGAGCTCACACAAAAGATAAGGAGAACCATCATGTAATCATTTTATTCTCTTAAAGGATCCATAGTGGATCATTATATTAGTTTTCATCCATATTGATGTTTTCAGAGTGGAAAAATTGGATGAAGTAGTTAATAGGGTCCTTTTTTATGGTGGTCCTAGTTTGGAAAATGGGGGGGGTGATAAACTTTAGGAACCATTTTGATGCCATAAATGACCACTTTTTGTGGTCCCAAACTTACAATGGACCTACATTCCATAATTTACACATTGATGTCTTTTCAATGTCAAGAGTCACATCAATAAAAAAGTGTATGAAAATGTTATGCCTTCCAGAAGTTGACCAATCATGATTGACCACAATAATTCAAGAGGATGCCAAGTCAACCCCCGAAACTCATTGAAAGGAGGCTAGCCACATGAAGAATATGAATAAGACTCTAGAAGATATGAATTGTAACTCACATTGAACATTGAATGGGTCAAATTTAACCCCTAGTTGGTTGCCTTATCGTGTTGTAATTGGGCCACTAGGAGGAAAAGGGTTCCATTATATTCAAGTGCATTTTGTTCAATAATAGGGAAGGGAAGTGGGGTGTGGATATAGGAAGAGTAGAATAGAGGGAATTTGTAGTATGTAGTGGCTCATAGGCTACAAGTATTAGGTAACTCCATAAAGATTTCCTTCCCATTCATATTTGCACCATTTCCATTCTAGACAAAAGAGAGCAGAGTAGCCTCACCTTCTAATTGGGATATCTCTTGATAGGGTTTCCTAGATCATATTTTGTTAGGTTTTTTTTTTTTTTTTTCACTTTTTTCTATTTTCAACATTTTATATATTGCATGCATAAAAACAAAATCAATAATAACATATTTGGAATCTAAAAAAATTAGCTCTTCATTGTATAGATTTTGGTCTATTTTAATGTATCCATTGTGATGAATTGTGCAATGAAAAATACACAACAATTTATGGATCATATTGGTATCATAATTGATTTATTTGGGTATTTGTGGGAATTTGAAGGGGATTAGATCAATTTATGCTAAAATTCATTAATCCCTAGCCATGGTAAAGGAATAAATTTAGGATAACCCTTGATATTTGCCAAAGGAGAGGTTTGCATGGCTAGAATCACAAGTTTTAGAAATAAACGATAATATAAGCCTCCTCATGGAAACCCTAAACAATAAGCTTAGGTTGTTTAGAGAAGATGAAGGTTACAATTTAGAGGTCATATTAGAAGGGAAATAGAGGGATCAGGAAGAACTAAAGGAGTCCATGAAACCAAAAAGGGAGCAACCAAGTTCAAGTTCCATGAACCATTCATAATGTTTCTTCAAGATGGAAGCAAAGGTGGACATTAAGTCATATCAAGATGAAATCGATGATTTGAAATTAAATAATTGGTTGCAACATTTAGAGGTTTATTTTAGTGTTCACCACATAAAAGGGGAACATAAAATTTCTCTTCTCATTTTAAATTAGAATGCCATGCCATGACTTGGTGGGAAAGCCATACAAAAACACTGAAAATGGAGAGGATCCTCCAGTAATTAAGTGGGAGGATTTTAAAACTCTCATAAAGTTCCATTTCTACCCTATTAGGTATGTAGAGGACCCGTGGATTCGATGGGTTTACTTTAGTGATCAAGGTGGCTCCGAAGAGGCTAACAAATCGAAGTTTTCGCATTTCATCGAAATCAAGACCGGAATGAAGAGCTCATCATCCTAATTCAAACAATGTAAATTCTACTTAGGTCTGACTTCGTATGCACAAGTTATAGGAATTCAATGTTCAACTCAAAGGGATGAGTACTTTTGTTGCCAACTAAATTTGGAAGTTTCACTAAATCTGATAGGTTGCCTAAATTTGGTAGAATTTGCTAAAATTGGTAGCAATTAACCAAGCAACAATTTGGCACTTATCGCCGATTGGAATTGGTCAAATTTTCACCTACTTAACTTGTCGAGTAACTCCCAAAAATCTGGCGACAGTTTTTATTGGGCTATTTATTAAAATCGAAAAACAAAAATAAAAAATGGGGGGTAGCAGGCCACCGACCCTGCAATACCTCCCATAGTTATTAAGAAACATATAAGTCATATGGGAGTAGGCTGCCATTGGAAGACGTGCCACCCAAAAGAACCATGCCCTATATTAAATGGGGCTGGTGGGGATCGAACCCTCCTGACCAAGTTGGTTGACCCACCAGTGGGTAGCCCCAGAAAATGAACCATAGTTAATACAACATCCTAGAACCAACACCAAAAACAAACGACACCCAATCTTTAAACAAAGAAAACAAAATTTGTTATATAATTTGGTCGGGGACGGCGTTTTACCCTAGGTCTCTGTCAACCAAACATCAGGCCACATCGTTAGGCCAATGGCCTATCAATGAAATGACCTCCCAAAAACTTATATAAAAACCTATTTCACCATTCAACTAAGGGGGATAGAGTTGAGCAGACACCTAGCTGCATAACCAAGAGTGGAGGTTGGAACTGTGCCAGATGGGGCATAATTTTCTAGATAGATAATATTTTAGGGGAATAATCCCTATAATATTCCACAAAATATTCCTTATGCAAAATCTTTGAGGAATCTTGGAGATTCCTTGGGAGTAGAATTTTGGTAGTGTCAGAAACATGCCGAGTTTATACTCATCCCAACCAAAATTTCTTCAGGAATATAATGGTGCATATGGTTTTCTAATATGAGTAACTGATTTTGTAGAGACAAATGTTGAGCAATGGAACCATGAAGGTGGAACCTTGATGCAAGAATTTGTAAGAAATTTTCCCTAGGGGCCTAGATTTGACACTTTCAGAATATGGTCAGCTTTATATTCAAATTTCATGACTTTTCACAAGGAACGTGATGACACAACCTGTTTCTTCATTTGAGTAGCCAATTTTTAGGCCATCGTCAGAATGGGAGGTATATTGATTTTGGCCACTTTTCTTGTTTTTGTCATAAAGTAGTCGTGTTTACAACCGTTAGTCTTATAATTTCAAGATGAATGTAATTATGATGAGTACACCTTGAATTTGATCAATGGATTCAATAGGTCCATTTTATGGCACTTATGTTTGAGTTCATTTATGCCACTTTGTGAGAGATTGTTCCTTTGTCATGCTGAAGGAGAACATCTTGTGAGTGAGAGTTCTTTATAGAAGAACGTCTCTTTGGAGAGACATGGTACTCTAGATAAGGGTATCATCCTTGTATTGACAAAGAATACATTATGTAAGCATCTTTGTGGAAAGACTAATGAAGCGAACTACCCACTATTGACCTAGGGTCCAGAGACAGTCCACACTGGATGAATGCCTTTATCATATTATGCATTTATGGTTGCTTCTTATTTATTCCTTGTTTCATGGTGATGTTTTGTTGAAGTGTTGTTTAAGAATTTGTATTGCACATGATTTCAAAAACAAAAGTAAGTTTCAGTGAAAGGTCCTGGATAATGGGGATTTTTGTTTGAAAGCATTCATGAAAATTTCCTGGATCAAGTGGTATCAGATCATTTTAACCATTTTTCCATAGATTGAGCATGCAACAAGAAGGAAAATGGAGAAAAACAAAGATGCCTACGAGGGATTCTACATGATGGAAAACATTGTAGACATATTTTTGCAGATTATGAGGAGAAAGTGGCAAAAGAGGAAAAGGAGAATGTGAGAGCAGAGGATGATGCTCCATCTCCATCCTCGGGTGAATATTCTTCTTGTTCATCTTCTTCTTATCATTCAAATGAAGAGATCAACAAGAGTATTTAAGCGAAGAATGTTCAATTGAGGAGACTTCTACAAGAAGCAAAAGAGGAGAAGTAGATATTGAAGCTTTAATTACGAGCCACGAAAGAGACCTTGGAAAATTTAAAGTGAAATGAAGGCTTAGCAAAGCCATCATCACCTGCTTTAGAATCAACAACTAAGGTAAATAATGTTGGTAGATATTTAGTTTCATTTCCACATGATGATTTGGGTGCTTTTGAAAAGTACACTACAGGCGTTGGTTCAAGATTATTGAACAATATGGGATACGACGGCAAGGGCCTAGGAGTTAATGGCCAAGGAATTGAGAATCCCATCCAAGTGGTGGAATTACCTCAATTTGTAGGATTGGGGTATACTGAAGGAGAATGTTTGAAGGTAGCAGAAGCAATGGGTTCTGCAAACAAAGAATCCAATACATTTCCAAAACCACCGAGGAAAGAGGATGATGAGAGCACATCATAATCTTCCTGTGATAGTGAACATCGCAAAGGAAGAGCTAAGGAACGTTCTTCTCGTCAGACATGCACGAGAGACAACAAAGTAAGGTACAAAAGGTCTCAATATTCTAATGTTCATTTTGATTATAAGCAGATTGATAATGATGAGAAAAACTTATGGCATAGAAGACCAAGTTGTTGCCAAGTGTTAGAAAATAATGGCAGTGAGGAATAGGACAAGACATGAATACCCTTCTCCACATTAGGGTATTAAGAAAGGAAATGAAATATGGAGGAGAAATAAATTTTGCAGCCATTGCAATAAGAGTGGACATCAAAGAGCCACATGTTGGGAGATCCATATAGAGCAACAAATGAAGAAGGACTAGAAAAAACCTATGAATGAACCAGTTAATGAAGTTGATAAACTAGAGAAGTGGCTACAGGAAGAAGACCCATTAACCTAGTTGGGTAAGAAATGGGGATTCATAAGTAGTTGAGCATGACCACAGTTTGTAAGTCACATGTTGTGAAATGATTGTAAAAGTGATGAAGTGTTTTCCATCACTTATGAAAGAAACATAGTGATATTTTTGCCCTTTTAGTTGATAGTTGGGGTGTTGGTTTCTATTATGAGTATGATGTAAACTTGACCATGAGTGTGTTACAAACTCTTAGAAAGTGTGGGGTTTACTTCGGTCGTGATTTTTCTTGTAATTGGACATGTAGTAGAAGTTATGAGTTTGCATATGATATAGGTGCCAACTTCATCATTTTGAGTTTCGAAGTACAATGGTGAAAGAAGGGGAAGGTGACTTGTCAGAGGAAAATGTTATGCAAATTGAGATTGCAATCATGTTCATGCTTTTGGAGAACCAAAAGATCCTTTTTGGGGAGGAATGATCCAAATGGCTTCTTCATTTAAGCAACCGATTTTTAGGCCATCATCAAAATGGGAGGTATATTGATGTTTCTCGCCACTTTGCATGTTTTTTATAGAAAGTATTCATATTTACAACCGTTAGTCTCATAATTTCAAGATGAATGTAATGATGATGAGTATGCCATGAATTTGATCAATGGATGCAACAGTTCCATTTTATTCCACTTATGTGTGAGTCCATTTATGCCACTTTGTGAGAGATTATTCCTTTGTCATGTTGAAGGAGAATGACTTGTGAGTGATAGTTCTTTGCTGACAAACGTCTTTTTGGAGAGACATGGAACTATAGAAAAGGGTATCATCCTTGTATTGACAAAAAATGAATTATGTACTCATCTTCTTGCAGAGACTAATGAAGCAGCCTCCCCACTATTGACCAAAGGCCTAGAGAAATAAACCACAGTGGGCGAACTCATTATCATATTGTGCATTTATGATTGCTTCTTATTTGTTCCTTATTTTATGTTGATTGTTTGTTGAAGTGTTGTTTAAGAATTTGTGTTGCTCATAATTTCACAAGCAAAAGTAAGTGTCACTAAAAGGTCTCATATAATGGGGATTTTTGTTTGAAAGCATTCACAAAAAATTCCTAGATCATTTAGGAAGAGACAAAGGCATATTGTATAGGACTACACCATAGAATTATAGAAGATGGAAATAATGTTGGGAATCTCTCCCAAGAACCCATATGTACTCCTAAAGTATTTGAGGGGTCTACACAACCACTTGTGGAAGCAAGTGATTATATTCAAACCTAGAATGGTGGATGAGGATTGTGTATAGGCACAATACTTGGAAAAAATATGTTGGAAGAAAGGGAAAACAAGTGGTTCAAAGAAAAAGGAACACCATGAAATTTCTAAGTTGGGGAAGAAGAAGTGGAAAGGGGGGAAGGAGAAGGATACAATAGCCACAACACACTAGTGCAAATATTGTAGGAACCACTACAACCATTGCAATATTGATGGTCACATAGAGTAGAAGTGTTGGAAATTACATCCAGCACTCAACTAGAAGAATTGGAAGAAGGAAAAGAAGAAGAAAAATGTTGTTGTCATAGATTCGAACAATTAGGTGGAAATAAACTTGGACACAAATGAGAAGATCGTATGAACATAAATGTAATAGGGGGTGAATCATATAAGCCTTTAACATCAGGTATACAAGGAGATAACCAAACTATTCCATATATAGATACAAGTCAACAAGACAAAAATTGATGCTTTATTGACTTAGAATCATAGGTAAATCTCATTGCAACAAATATGGTTAAAAAAATAGGATTGGAGCTTATCATCTTATCCCATATCCATTGGGATGGGTAAATGAATATACATAATCAAGGTAATGAAACAATGTAAAATAAAATTTGCTATTAGTGTTGATTTTATTGATGAAGTAGAATTGGATGTAGTTCCACTTGATGTAGGTGTTGTTGTGTTTGGGAGTCCTATATGTACATGAAGGATGAAATCTTCATGTAGAGATCCAATCAATACTTCCTCATCAAGGAAACAAAATCCTTCAACTTCAACACACACAAGGGTGAGTATAAAATTTCACTAATAACTAAGCTAATAAATGATAAATCCTTAAAAAAAAGTATGTTTTACTATTTTTAAGTGAAACTCAACCTATAGAAGAGTCAATGACAAAAAATGCACCCTAGAGGGGTGCACTAAGGAAAATCAATAACAACTAGAATAGTTTATACATGCATATAGTGGAGTGTTCCAAAAGCCTAAAGGGATTCCACCCAAGAGGGGAGTGAAGCATGAGATCCAATGTTTCCCAAACTCTCCATTGCCAAAAATTGAGCTACATAGGAAATCCATTCTGGAAGAAAAGGAGTTGAAGAAGCAGTTGTAACTGCTAGAGTAGGGTTCTATTCAACCAAGTACCTCACCATGTGGTTCATCCATAATAATTGTGCCTAACAAGGATGGGACTTGGTGAATGTGCATTTATTATAGGGTGTTGAACAAAAATATGCTCAATAATAGGTATCCCATGCCCAAGATTTATGATAAATTGGATTAGTCACATGAAGCAAAATACTTCACCAATATGGACTTAAAATAAAGGTATCACTAGGTTTGAGTCAAAGGAGGAGATACCTAGAAAACCTCCCTCAAAACTAGACAAGGTTTGTATGAGTGGTTAGTCATGCCATTTTGTATATGTAATGTATTAGGTACACACATGAGATCAATGAATGACATATTTTCCCATTTTCTAAATTCTTTTGTTATTATTTATTTGGATGATATAATGGTATACAATTTTACTTGGGAGGAGCACATCTCACACATGATGCAAGTGCTAGAGACATTAAGCAAGCACTTGCTATTGGAAAATATCAAGAAATGTGAGTTTGAATAATAGTATTTGGTGTATTTAGGTTATGGGATTGGTGGAGGAGAGATGAAAATAGATCCTTATAGAATGGAGGCCATCATGAAGTGGTTGATTGCTACCAATGTTTCCAAGGTTAGGAGTTTTGCTGGGGAAGTACGTTATTTGAGGAAATTCATACCCTCATTTTTAGCAGTAGTTGCACCACTCCATGCCATAACAATGTGGTAAGAGTTTCAAATTGGGGGAATGGTCAACATAAAGCCTTTGAATAGTTGAATAAGAAAATTAATTAAGAACCACTTCTTTCATTACCAAAATTACAATAACCCTTCAATGTGGAGATATATGTGAGTGGGTATGCTATGGGAGTAGTGCTGATTCAGGGAGGAAGGCTTGTATACTATGATTTTGAAGTGTTTCAAGGGGTAGTTCTTAATTACCCTACCTATGATAAGGAGTTATATGCCTTGATACAAGCTATAAAAAATTGGGAACATTTTCTAATGGGAAAGGAGACAATCATCCACATAGATCACCAACCATTATTGTTAGACCAAAGAATAGACTGAAGGGGGGGGGGGGGGGGGGGGGGTGTGTGTGAATCAGTGTAGCATAAAACTTGTCAATGTCAAAAAATTTCATAAATAAATAATCATGTATCAATGTACCTTAATAATTTTCATCATAATAATAAATTAAAAAATGCATAAAGAAAGCATCAACACAAGAGGACACAAGATTTTACATGGAAATCATTGCAAGAGAAAATGAAAATTTATTTTTCTTTTTCTTCTTTAATTATTTTACATAGATTTGTAAGCACCGAAATGTTGGAGAAACCCACTCCTAATATGTGTAAACAACTACTTGCAATAGGCTACAACCTAATTAAGGCACCAACCTCGAAATGTGCAAGCACCCACTTGCAATAGGCTACAACCTGATTGAGGTGCCAACCTTGAAATGTGTAAGCACCCACTTGCAATAGGCTACAACCTAATTGAGAAACCAACCTGGAAATGTGTAAACACCCACTTGCAATAAGATACAACTTGATTAAGGCACCAATTTCAGTGGAGGTACCCACCTCCTTCTTCAACTTCATGTGGACCACTTCTCATAATGTTTCAAATTATATCCATATGATCTTCAAAAAATATAGGTCTTAAAAATTGATCATGTCATTGCTTTCATGTTGCTATCATCAACCCGCCATATCCTGTTCATACCTTGTTACAACATGTTCATCAATTTGGTCATATATTACACTTCTTGGAACTTGTTCTGGCCATATACACAACATTTACTATAACTTGATCTTAAGCCCCCAAAACACATAACAATTATTTTTGCCATCAATAACAAATCATCAAGGATATTCATGCCTTCATAAATGTTCACAACTAAATCCTTATCATCATGGTTCTTATAGAATCAAATTTGACTTTTAAATGAGCCCAACCACCCCCCCAACCCCCCCAAAACCATATAAAACCACATAAATTATTAACCATTAGACAAAATGACCCTTTTAGGGCGCATTCTACAAAATAACCCCTTTTTGACAATGATTCTATAAAAGGATTCTTTCCAGTTCACTAGTAGTTCGAAAAAATGTACTTTTGCCGGAAAAATAAAAATAATAAAAAAATAATTTCTAACCTCATCAGCAACTAGGTTTGAACTTATCACCCCAGCTCACGATATAAGTCCACTACCAAATTAGCTATGTGTTTTTCCATATGGTATGAATTGTATAAAGTCATTTTATCATTATGCCAACATGTTAACTCCAAAGGTAGGAGCGAGACCTAATCCTTTGCTTACTCCATGTCATTACTGTATATATAAATATAGACTGAGCATTGGTTATGTAATCAGACCGAACATAGAACTCGACCTTTGTGATCATATTTTCAACCTTTTCTATGTATAACCAGCCTTTACAAACTCTCCTATCATAATTTCAACCTCCTCTATGGTAACTAAGAGGTAAACAATGCATCCACTATACATAGTCAGACTTTACGACCTCTATTGTGGTAACCAAAAGATAAACACTACCTTCGCTATATATAATTGGTCATAATGTGGATGGAACCATTCATAGTTTGATTTGGATTAGTTTCCATCCTAAGTGGATCCATTTCACACTATGACTGCACTTCAATCCAAACTTCAAAGGAGGGTGGGGAAAGATTCATCAACATTTGAATGTATCTAGGCTCCACATATATCCAAATAATGATAGAGTTTTTACCTTAATACCATGCAATGTAAAATAAATTAGGTGCCATTTTGATTGACCAAAATACTTTGGAACAAATCCTTTTGCAGACCAATGAAAAGAATTGTGAAATTCAAACTCAACTCTAATTACCTTACAATAACTAGATTACTAGTAAGCCATTGATATTTGTATATCCGAAGATACATTTCTTACATTCTTGAACTTTTGGTTGTGTGTATATACATGGAATTAATTGGACCAGGTCATATGGGGTTGACTAGAGAGTCGATATGATTTCTAGAGAATGACCATTCATGCCAACCATATGACCAATGACTCAACCTTCAGTGTGACCAAAGATAATGAACCTTATCCCTTTCTCCACATGACCATGCCATGTGATCCGGTCCTTAGGGATCCATGGTCATTGGCATGTTGACATCAACATGACATCATCATGCCACATGGTAGCTCGTGAGAGGTTCCATGTGTCACCAATTTTTGGGATTTTGACCAATCAAAATTGTCCATTTGTATTCACCACATGGTTGTCCTTTATGGTGCCACATCACTCTTTTGGTATCATCTTTACGACATGTCAAACACTGTCAACACCACATCATCTTTGTTGCCACATCATATATTCTGACCAACCAAACTTTGCTGCATGTCAAGACGACCATGTCACAGTTAACTGTAGAATATATTCCATGTGTTATCTGGCTGAAGGGTCCACATGTCGCTGTGGTACTAGACAAAGTGGAGGGGTGGTCCTTATTAAACCTCAAGTAAGTTTCCACATCCTATGTGATTAAGTTCTTCATCTAAATATTAGATTCACTAGATCTGAGTAAAAATTCTCAAACTTTAATGCAATTAAATTTCATGCAAGTTGCAATGTCGTCTACCATTGATTTGTATAAGGACACATACATATTATGAAACACGTGTGATGTTTAATGAATTTGGGGTTTGTGGGTTTTTCCCCATAGTTTAGGTCATTTACGAATGTTGATATTCAAATGGCCATAACTTCTCATTTAGGAGGAGTTTTTTAGAGTGTGATATACTGTTGGAAAGGTCTCATAGAGGACTATCCAATCCTATCATTCATAAACTCATTAGGGAATCATAACTTCAACAATTTTTTTTAATAAACTTCAAATATATTTTTCTTCACTTGATAAGGGAATGCAAGAGATCAAGCTATCATATTGATTCATGAAGGATAATGTTACTTCCTCAAGAATCCCTTTTGACAACAATGACACTTGTTGTCATCAATGAAAACACTATATGCAACAATATTCCCCTTTGTCATTAATGGAAACACCACAACACCACTAGACATTGATTCTCATTGATGGAAATGGACCTAACTTTCCTTGACATGCTACCCTGGATTCTTCCTGCTTTCTCTCCTTCAATTTTTTCCTTTTCCTTCTACTACTTCAATGTATTCCTTTTTAATGTATACATTTTCTCCCTCCAATGCCTTCATTTTCAATGTCTATCAATGTTTGCCTTATTTCCAATGTTTCATGATTGTTCTTGAAATTTATGTGGACCTAACCTTGTTGAAAATGGAGTCTCCCCTAAGACCATGATTACTAATATCTTCATCTATAAGTGACCAACAATTCTCTCCAATTGTTTATGAACTTTCCTACAAACCTTATCAATGAAATATCCTCCTAAGGACATTTTTCCTATTGTGAGAATATCCCCATGTCAATATGCTTCCCTCTTTGTGAAAACAATTCCTTATATACATCTTCTTCTTGTATCTTCAATAATTATTCTTGATTGGCTATAAGTGTCAATATCTATACCTGAGATGTTGGATCAATTATGGACCTTCTCCCCTTGTGCATAATCTCTCTACATACTTGTTGTCATATTGTTGCCATCATACACTTCCATCAATCAAGATATATCACCTTCAAATAATTTGTATGAAACGTTTATAGATACAAATGTCCAAGTATGCTCATCTACCATGACAAATTATCATGCTCCCTTGCAACATGATTTTCCTAGTCACCTTGGTTTGTTCTATCAATAATTTCTTCCCTAATAGTGATCATCTTGCCTTGGTTTATCATGTTTTTCTCCTTCATACTTGGAGTTTATTCTCTTCCTTTCTTTGAATTTAGGTTTCATATAATCCATATCTGGATCATCCTTGACAATATCCTCATCATGCTCATCAAGGATGATCTCCTTCTTTGACAAGATAATCTTTAAATATAAAAATAATTCATTAGATAGAACTTCAAATATTATAATCATGGATTTTTCCTTGGAGCACATAACCAATAAAAAACTCATATCAATTACTTGAGTACTCAAGGAAAGTTCATGATATTCAATTTCCAGCTCAACCTATTTTCTTCTCTAGACCTTGGTGTGAATTTCTCTTTGCCTGGCAGAAACTCTTTCTTCCCTAGTTTTCTTCATGTTGCATTCTCTACATGAAATGTGACCAAGATTGTGGCACTTAAAACATTATGTAGTATACTTGAATGAAGGAGAAATTGATGTATACTTTCTTCTATTGTATCTATTTGGATCTTACCTACAAACTTGCTTTTAGAGATATAATAATAAATTTTATAATCATTCCTGTCATAGAGTTTGCAATCCCTAGCCTGATGCCCAGAAGTTTTACATGAAAATAAATAACAAATAAATATATTTTGATACTTGGATAAGAAAGGTTCCCTTGAAGCTATTATGAAGATATTTTGTCTTGGAGGAGGTTTGATTGCTAATGTTTTTCCTTCATTACATTATTGTCTTCTTTTTAATGGGGCTTCTTGAGAACATTGACATATATTCCTATTGCAGCAACACTTCCAATCTTATTTTTACTTTCACTATGGTTTGGATTTTGATGAATCCCAACTTTGTCATTGAATTTTTCTTCAAATTTAACCTTTGGATACTTGGATCTTGAGTCCTCTTTGCATGGAGACTTATTTATATAACCAAGGTTTGTTTTGTCACATGGTGATCTCTGACAGCCAAGAATGTCATCTAATAATTGTAAACTCTTCAAGTTCTTGTTGAGCTTGTCAACTTCAACCCTTAATGAACCAACTTATTCTTCAAGCTCCTCACCTTCTTCTTCCTTCTTCATCATCTAGATATTCATTACTTCATTCATTATTTTTTCTTCTTCAATTTGGGATTTCAAGGAGATGATTTCTTCTTCTTCTTTGATAAGTTTGTGATTCTTCTCTTCAGAGTACTGCACCTTTTCATTTTATTTGATTCACCAAGGAATCCTCATTCTATTTGGATTCTTTTAATTTCATTTCTATAATGACAACATCATGATCCATACTTTCAATAGCTCCCTTTGTTCTTTCTTAAGAGACGTGAGATTCCATAGCTCTTGTAGAGTAGTAGTGAGCTCATATTTGAACAAATTTCAAATATTTTGGTTGACCCCTTGATGCATATTCAATTGATTGAGCCTTTAGACTCACAATAGGTCCATATTTCTTATTAGTAAGTACCATTCCTACTGCATCCTTTTTTTCTTCATCATTTTGATCATTGAATTTTTCTAGTGAGTTTTTTAATGAAATAATTCCAGCCTCCAATGCTTCACAAAGACTTTTTGTTTATTTTAGCTAGGTCCAGCTCACTTCATCCAAAAATATTTATTCTTCTTGTTGACCCTTGAAAGTGTCAATATCATGGTCTCGCTCTTTCTAGAGTTCATATTTTCTTTTATAATCTTAGAGTTGATCTTGTAATTGAGTAATCCTTCTTCTTGAAGATTTTAATTCTTTTAAGGAACTTTAAATTTCTCCTTTATAATCCACTTCTGGCTCAATTTCTTCTTCTACTTCCTCTGGTTGGTTATCCTCAATTAGATGAGGAAAATCATCTTCATTATCTGTAATAGGACATGGACACATAAATGTATATCAACCTTCATTTCCATAATTAAAAAAAAAATGTAATACTCGATTCCTCTTTGTGAATGTTTTTGACATCCATAATCATGAAGAAGATGTCTTCTTTAGGATCTGATGTACTATTCACCTAATTTCTACCCTTCATTTTATAAGAAACTTCTTCTTACTCTTCCCTTTATTAGCCATGATCTACCTTCCAGTAGTTAACTATTATTTAAGGCACTTGCTTTAAAACCACTTGTTAGACCAAATATCACATTGAGCGCAGGGGGTAATTGTTGTGGAAAACTTGTCATTTCAAAACATTTCATTAATAAATAATCAGGTAGAAACATACCACAACAATTTTCATCATAATAATAAATGAAACTATGAATCAAGAAGCCATCATCACATCAACACAAAAGGACGCTAGATTTTATGTGGAAACCCTTGCAAGAGAAAACCAAAATTCATTTTCTTCTTCTTATTTAATTCATTTACATAGATTTGAAGGCACTGATATGTTGGAGGCACCCACCCCTAAGATGTGCAAGCAACTACTTGTAATAGGATGCAACCTAGCTGAGGCACCGACCTCGAAATGTGCAAGAACCCACTTGCAATAGGCTACAACCTAATTGAGACACCAACCACGAAATGTGTAAGAACCCACTTGCAATAGGATACAACCTAATTGAGGCGCCAACCTCAGTGGAGGCACTTGCCTACTTCAACTTCATGTGGACTAATTTTCACAATGTTTTAGACTAGATCCACATTCTCTTCAAACAATATACTTATTTAAAACTAATTCCACTGCTACTGTCAATTTTCTATCATCAACTTGTCATATAATATGTTCATATAAAATTCTTCCCAGAACTTGTTATGGCGATATACACAACACTTACTGGAACTTTCTCATAAGACACCAAAATACATTACATTGATTCTAGACATAAAAAAGCACATTATCAAGGCTCTTCATGCCTTAAAAAATGTTAAAAAATGAATCATGATCATCATGGTTCTTTCATAACTAAATTTGGCTTTGAAATGAGCCCCAAAACTCCCCAAAACCTTATAAAATATTAGTCATTTGTTATATCTCAAAAAACCACCCCCTAGGTTCAAGAATAAAGACATATCCTTTGCCAAGTCAGAGGATCAGTTTGTGATTGGTGAAGCATCAAAATTCAAGTATTTTGAGGTTTCAATGCTCCTTCATAGTTATAAGCACCAAACCCAAGAGCCTAACAATGCTCTCTCTTAGTATTCTGGAATGAACTAGAAGGCGACCAATGCCCTCTATACATTGAAGCTCTAAAACAATGCGAGATTTTGACTGGATTTGGTCCAAGTTTCCAACTTCTATTAAAATAATCATGATTGATAAAAATAATGATTTGTTTGGTCTATCCTAACTATTGTTGTGATATAGTGAAGAAAGTTTCTAGGTGTAATGAAGGCCAAACATGTTCAAAATTTGCATAAATAGAGCCTCTTCACTAGTTACGGGAGAAGAAAAGAGAACTTATACCAAAATTCTGTCAGTGCTGCAACCGTGATAAACTTGTGCAGTGACCATAGAAGTTAAGGAGTAGGTCAAAGATGAAGGCTTGGAGAACTCATCAATGTAATCCAATTATTTCAAAGAGCAATAGCAACAAATATTTCCCCATTCATCTATGTAATATAAATACATGATTGATGTATTATGTTGCACTAATATTGCTTTGTAGGAATATCATATTGGTTTCTTTATTTGTTTATAGGTTATCTAGGAGATCCAGGAGCAAAGATCTTAGGAGGAGATCTTCCTAGAGCTAGTTTCATCAAATAGAGATAAGGATCTAGAATTTAAAGGTATGTCTATTTCCTTCTTCTTGTGCATCTGAATGTGCTTGGGATTTTCTAGTTTCTTTTGTCTTTCTTCTTCATTCACACACACACACCATCTGGGCTATTCTTTCTATAACTAAAGTATCCTTTTTTTGTAGTTGAAGTAGAAGGCTACCAATGCCCTCACTCTAAAATAATGTGGGATTTCGACTTCATTTGATCCAAGTTGACAACTTTGATTAAAATAATGATTGATTTGGTCTATCCTAACTATCACCTTGATACGGTCAAGAAAGTGTCTAGGTGTAATGAAGGCCAATCATGATTAAAATTTATATAAATGGAGCCTCTTGAAGAGTTATGGGAGGAAGAAAAAATGAACTTATGCCAAAATTCTGTCAGTGCTACAACCACAATAAATTTGTGCAGTAAGAATAGAGGTTAGGGAGTAGGTCAAAGAAAGAGGCTTGGAGAACTCATCGATGTACTCTAGTTATTTCAAAGAGAAATAGTAACAAATATTTCCCCATTCATCTCTTGTGTTCTTTGATTATGTTACATTATTGTTGTATTATGTTGCATTAATAATTTTTTGCAGGAAGATCATATTGGTTTCTTTATCTGTGTGTAGGTGATCTAGGATATCTAGGGGAAAAGATCTCAGGAGGATATATTCGTAGAGCTAGCTTCAGCAAATAGAGATAGGGATCTATCGTTTAAAGGTAGGTCTATTGCCTTCTTCTTATGAATATGAATGTACTTGGGATTGTCTAGTTTCTTTTGTCTCACTTCTTCATTCACGCACACACCATCTGGGAAAAGCTTTTTTTCTGTAGGCAAAGCTTGATGGGACTAAAGTAGCCTATTACCATAGGTGAAATTTTCTTTTAAAGACCCTTCATCAAAATGGCACTTTTGGGGAACATTCTACAAAATATCGCCTTTTAGGCAATGATTCTACAAAAGGCTTCTTTCTAGTTCACTAAAATTTTGACAAAATGTACTTTTGTAGGGAAAATAAAAAAAATAAAACAATAATTTTTGACCTCATGAGCGACAAAGTTCTATCATGTGACCTGGCTACAATATAAGTCCACTACCAACTAACCTACATGTTGTTTCATATGGTATCAATTTCATAAAGTATTTTTGCCAATGTGTTAACTCAAAAGGGAGGAGCAAGACCCGATCCTCCACTTACTCCATGTCATCATAGAAGTTGAGCTTTGTGATCATATTTTCAACCTCTGCTATGTATAACTAGACTTTACAACCTTTGCTATTAGACTTTTAACCTTCGCTATGGTAACCAAAAGGTAAACTCTACCTCCACTATATATAATCAAACTTTACAACCTCTACTATGGTAACTGAAAGATAAACATTGCCTCTGCTATATATAGCTGGTCATAATATGGACATAACCCTTTATAGCTCAACTTGAATTTGCTCCTAGTCTGATTGGATCCACGTCACACTATTACTGCACTTTAAGCTAGAATTCAAAGGAGGATGGGACCAAATCCGTCAACATTTGAATGTATTTAGGCTCCAGATATAGCCAATCAATGACAAATTTTCGAACTTAATACCATGAGGCATAAAATAAATTAGGTGCCATTATGACTGACTAAAATAATTTGGAATTAATCCTTCCACAAAACAATGAACAAAACCGTGAAATTTGAACACAACTCCAATTTCCATATAATCATGATCTTAACACTAAGCTACAGATCCCTGTATATTTAAACATACATTGCTTAAATTCTTGAACTTGCGGTCACTTGTGTATATATGCAATTAAGTGGAATTGGGTGTATGGGGCTACTTGAGAGCTGATATGATTTCCAGTGTATGACCATTCATGCCATTCATGTGACCAAATATAATGAACCTTATCCATTTCTCCACATGAAAATTCCATGTGACCTGGTCCCTAAGGTTCCATGGTCATTGGCATGATGACATCAACATGATGTCATTATGTCGTGTGGCAACTCATGAGAGTGCCATGTGTCACCCATTTTTTTTTACCAATTAGATTTTTCCATTTGTACTAACCACATGGCGGTCCATGGTGGTTCCACATCACCCTACTGACATCATCCTAATGATGTTTCAAGCCCTATTATCGCCACATCATCTTTGCTGCCACATCATCTCCTTTGAACAACCAAACTTTTCCACATGTCAGGACTTCCATGTCATAACTGACTGTATAGGGTAGTCCATGTGTCATCCAATGAAGGGTCCACATGTTGTTGTGGCACTGGAAAATGTGGAGGGATGACACTCATTAAACCTTATGCAAGTTGACACATCCTCTTTCATTTGGTTGTTCATTTAACCATTGTATCTATTGGATCCAAGTAAACATGCTCAAAATTTAGCACCATTAGATTCCATAAAATTAGGGTTGTTATCCTCCATTAATTTGTCCAATAACAAAAATACACATTGAAACATATGTGAAGTTTAACAAATTTAGGGCGTGTGGGTTTTTCCCCATAGTTTAGGTCCTTTACAAATGGTGATATTCATATGGCCATAACTTCTCATCTAAGAGGATTTTTTTAGAGTGTGATATATCATTGGAAAGGTCTCACAGAGGTCTATTCAGTTACCATATATAAAATCATTAGGGAATCATAACTTTGAAAAAGTCTCAATAAAATTCAAACCTATTTGTATTCACTTGATGAGGGCATGCAAGAGATCAAGCTATCATACTGATTCATGGATGACACCATTTCTTCCTTAGGCATCCCCATTGACATAATTGACTTTTTTTCATCAATTAAAACACTATGTACAACAACTACAATTCCTACAAGCCTAGAGTGAGTTACAAAAAAATAGGCATTACAAGTGGATGGGGTTTTATAAAAGTTTCATTTACTGATCAAGTGAAGGGAAACAAAAACAAGTTGGTTGACATGCTTTGAAGGCCACCCACATCAAATGTAATAGCTTTAGCAACTTTAATGCACATGGATATTTTCACAATTATGCATATAGAGAGGTATATGCAAAGGATGACAACTTTAAAGAGGTGATAACTTATAGAGGTATGTGTACTAATCTAGGATGCAAGAATATGTAGCTAGATTCATAAGAGGATGTATGATTTGTCATGCTAGTAAGCCTATAAAGAGGAAACAAGGTCTATACCATCTCTTACTTGTTCCCACTCATCCTTGTGAAATAATTTCCATGAAAATTATAAGAGGATCACTAACAAATAGGAAGGGACATGATACATGTTCATGGTGGTTGTTAGGTTTATTAAGATGTGCATTCTCACGCCCTGTAAAACATCATCAATAGGAAAGAAGTAATAAACTTGTTCTTTGGAAAAATATAGGTGCACTTTGAGATACCAAGGAGCATTATTTCATACAAGGACCCATGATTTTAGTGCATTTTGGACTACATTGTGGGAGAAGATGGACACAAAGTTGAAAAGGTATACAACATTCCATGTACAAACATATGGGAAAATAGAATTGGTCAACAAGATGTGGTGCAACTTTTGAGGGGTTACAATTAGGAGTGTTAGAAGGCTTCAAATGAAAATATAGTATATATACAACACTCTTATAATAGAGTAGTCCATGATCCTATAGGTTTGTCCCCGTTTGAAACTTTCTTCGGATTTTCCACCTTTACCTCTAGATGTTTCATATGGATAATAGGGAAAAATGAGGGAGAACCTCATATGGGTTGCTTAAGGGTAGAAAAACTTTTTGAGAATATAAGCTAGATACATTTTTAGGTATAGGATAAGTTGAAGAAGGCATAAGAAAAATACAAGACTAGACATGATCAACACAGTTAAAAGACATTAATTAGAGTGGGAGATGAGGCATGGTAACAATTAAATATAAAGAGGGTACAAGGTTTTGGTAAGAAAATCAATGCTATACATTATGGTCCTTTTGAGATATTAGAAAAGATGGGATGTAATTCCTACTGACTTATTATAACCCGCATACATGTGCATATACTTTAACACCCTCCTCCCATATCTACCCAAGTAACCAACCAACTAGGGTAAACATGTGACAAGAGGATACTATGATATGGTTCAACTTCCCAGGGGACCTTAAGGAAGTAGAATTGATGGAAACACATCAACCATACCTTCCACATTAGCAACAACACTCCCAGGAGCCATCCTAACTACTCAAATATCATGCCCCTGGGTCCCATTGAGTTTTTAAGATATTAAACCTCTGGATGCTACCATGCTATGGGCATGCCAATGTCCAGAGAGATCTGGATGCTCCCACAATCTTTCATGCCTGCGTTCAGGGATTATTTCTAGCAAACCTCTGCCAGAGTCAATGGGATTTAAGACACTTTTCAAGCCCAGAATTTTGGCCACTTCCCAGAACTTGTTGTAACTTCTGGAATCCACTAAACACACGATGAGAAGACTAATAAACCAAAACTAACACGAGGACTAAGCCTGACCATCCCCAACTGGGACTGACATTCTTTCAAATACTAGCATCAATGCAATATATATGTCTAGGATACATGATAGAGTATGAATGACTGAAAACTCTTACGACACATCACAAGAAGGATCACCACTTTCTCCATTGAAATGTTATGACATCAATTAGGTCTTGCATCCATTGTCCTTTCAGTTACAAGTAAATACATAGAATAACCATGATAATAACTTGTTAATTATGTTGGTTTGTGTTATATTCTTTCCACGACTACCCCATGCATGGGGGGGTCACAGGGGGGTAGTAGTCCCCCCTATATGTTGCACCAGGTGCTGCTGGGGGGTCACAGGGGGGCGAAACCCCCCCTGTCGGGGGGTATGCATGGGGTATAGCTATATTAGGTGGGTGGACCTACCTATGGTTTTATGCATGGATTTCGCACATGGTTTTGGGCACGATGGTTTTATGTCCATGGTATTTTGTAGATCCGATCAAGGGAACTACGTTTATGTTCTAATCCAGGGTAAATGGATTGGGTTTTATGGATGCTTCGACATGTGTATATATGTATTGTAACATTAAAATGAATATAATGAAATATCAATATGGTAGTCCCGGTTTTGGGATCTAGGGGAAAATCTTTGTGTATATTTGTTTTATGTTTTATGATCTCGCCATTGTTTATTTTCTATTTTTAGAATTCGTATGGAGGTAATTTTTGTATGGGGTTAAAACCTACATTTGGTATCAGAGTTTTTTTGGCTTCAAGGGGACACCTTTGTTGCTGAGGGGTTTTCCTCCGGCCTGTGGTAGACCCTGTTCAATGGGAGATCTATGGGATCAATTCTTGTGGTGAAAGAAGATGGTGAGCAATGGAAAGATAGAGATCAAGAAATTTAATGGCCAGAGTTTTGAGTTGTGGAAAATCAAGATGGGGGATCTACTGGTGGATAAAGATCAATGGATCAAGGTAGATTTGGGTACTAAACCAACAACAATGTCAATGGAAGACTAGGCGAAGTTGGATTGGAAGGTAAAGAGCACAATACAATTGTGTGTCTCAGATTCAGTATTGTTGAATGTATCAAGGGAATCTTCGGTGAAGCCTTTGTGGGACAAGTTAGGGACTTTGTACCAATCTAAGTCTCTAGTTTAATAAACTATTCCTATGGAAAAAGCTGTATAACTTGAACATGAAAGATGGAGACTCGGTGACAGAGCATTTGAACGCATTTAATACTGTGGTAAGCCAGTTATTATCTGTTGATATTAAAATTTCAGATGAAGATAAGTGCATCAGTTTGTTGTGTTCTCTACCAGATTCATGGGATAGTCTGGTTTTTGCAACAGGTAGCAATGCAACTGCCTTGCAATTTGATGAAATAGTCTCATCCTTGTTGTCAAAGGAGATGAGATGGAAAAATATGGAGGTCCAGAATGGTGATGTCTTATCTATACAAGGATGGTCCCCAAATAGAAACAAAAATAAGTCCTCGAGTGGGATATCAAAATCTAGAGGGAGATATAAATCTCCTCGAAAACTTATAAAGCTGTGCCGGAAATGAAGAAAGGAAGGGCACTTCAAAAGGGTCTGTAAATATAAATATTTTAAGAAAGGAAAGGGATTTGATGATGGTCCTTCTGTAGAGATGAAAACCACCTTAGATGAAGGCGGGGATGTGTAATTGGCTTCTTCTTCAAGTATACACGTATATCATGAGGCATGGTTGATTGAATCAGGTGCATCCTTTCACTTCACATCCCGTAGAGAGTGGTTCAGCGGGTACGAGCAATATGATGGTGGTGATGTATTCTTAGGGGATGACAAGAAGGCTATAATCTATGGTCACAAAAAAGTCAAGTTGAATTTTGCAAGGTGGAAGGATTAGAACACTTCTGGGTGTTCTACATATTCTTGCACTGGCCAAAAATTTGATTTCTGTAAGCAAGCTGGATGATGTAGGTGTAAAAACAGTGTCCGAGAAAGATACTTGCAAGATGGTTCGAGGAGCACTGGTATTGATGTAGGGAGTTCGGATTGGAACTCTGTACAAGCTTCAAGGTAACACCATTATTGTTGGCTGCAACAGTTCTATGTTTCATGAAAGTGAAGCAAAAAAATCTAGTGGTCTTTGGAGAAGAGACCATACTATGGCATCAAAGGCTTGGACATATTAGAGAGAAGGGCCTTTGAATACTTCATCATAATGGTATGATAGAAAGTATGTCTAATTACTCTTTGGATTTTGATTTCTTGAAAATTGTGTATATGGGAAGCATAATTGGGTGAGTTTCCTCTCTGGTGCTAAGAAGGCGAAGCATATATTAGAGCTTGTGCATAGTGATGTGTTTGGACCTGTGTTGATTCCATCACTGGGTAAGTCTATGTACTATGTATCATTTATATATGACTTCTCAAGGAATACATGGTTATATTTCTTCAAGAAGAAATCTAAAGTCTTTGACAGGTTCAAAGAATTTAAGGCTCTGGTGGAAAACAAGATAGAAAAGAAGATAAAGGTTCTGAGGGCCAATAACGGTTGAGAGTTTTGCAAGAAGGAATTTGAAGAGTTCTATAAGAAGTGTGGTATAGAATGAAAGAAGGCTACTCCATACACACCTCAACAAAATGGAGTTACAAAAATACTTAATAAGATGTTGATGGAAAAGGCAAGAAGCATGCTCAGTGGTGTGGGGTTAGGACAAGAATTCTGGGAAGAGGCAGTGGAGACTGCCTGTTACCTAGTCAACAGATCACCTTCATCAGCGTTAGAGGATAAGACTCCACAAGAGGTATGGACTGGTAAGAAACCTTCTCTTTCACATCTGAGGGTATTTGGATGTAATGCATATGTGCATGTTCTAATGGAGAAAATAACAAAGTTGGATAGTAAATCTTAAAAGTGCATCTTTATTAGGTATAAGGATGGTTTAAAAGTTTATAAGATTTGGAACCCAGAAACAAGGAAGGTTGTGTATAGTCGAGATGTGGTGTTTAGAGAGGTGAAAGATATTATTAAACATGAATTCCTACCAAAGGAACCTGAGAAGATAAAGTTTGAGCTAAAGGAGGAAGAACTAGACTCTACAGCAGAAGAGGAATCAGAAGATGAAGAGCCACAAATTCTAGCTGTGAGAAGATTAGTTCAAAAGAAGGCAATCAGAAAGGTATAGTCCATCTGCTTTTTGTTCAAAATTTTCTTTATCTATTACTAATGATGATCCCAAAACTATGAGGGAAGTAGTAGATTAAGAGGATGGAAAACTATGGAAAGAGGCCATGGTTGATGAAATGGAATATTTGCACAAAAATGAGGCTTGGGATGTGGTGGAGTTGCTGACTAGAAGGAAACCCATTGGCAACAAATGGTTGTTTAAGAAGAATATGAATGTAGAAGGAAAGGTGGAGAAATACAAAGCTCGGTTGGTAGCAAAAGGTTATTCCCAGGTGTCGGGAATTGATTTTGGTGATATTTTTTTCCCCTGTTGCCAAGGTAGCTTCTATTAGATTAATTTTATCTGTTGTTGTTGCTTTTGATTTTTAGGTAGAACAAATGGATGTGAAGACAACATTTCTTCACAGGGATTTGAAAGAAGAGATCTACATGAAGCAACATGAAGGCTTTGTGGTGAGGGGTAAGAAGGAACTAGTATGCAAGTTAAAAAAGTCTTTGTATGGGTTAAAACAGTCACCAAGGATGTGGTATCAGAAATTTGATACATTTATATGGGGAATTCGCTGCACCAGTAACAAAGTAGATCATTGTGTTTATTTTAAATTAATTGGTGACCTTGAAATGACAAAGAAATTATCTAGGATTTGAAGACCCAATTTTCCTCCAAATTCAACATGAAATATCTTGGTGGTGCAAACTATATTTTGGGAATGGAAATCAAACAATATTAGGAAAAGAGGAAGCTCTTGTTAAACCAGAGGAAGAATGTTGAGACAATACTACAAAGGTTTAATATGCAAGATAATAAATTAATGAAGGTTCCTATTCCTGTAGGTGTAAAGTTATTTGTTGACAGTGTCCCAAGACACAAGAAGAGGAAGAGGACATGCCCTGTGTTCCATATGCAAGTGCATTCAATAGCCTGATGTATGCAATGGTCTGTACTAGAACAGACATTGCACATGCAATGGGAGTATTGAGCAGGTTTAAGTCAAAACTAGGGAAGGAGCATTGAACAACAGTGAAGTAGGTTTTCAGGTATTTACATGGCACTAGTGATTATGGTTTGTGTTACCAAGGAAGACAAAGATTGGACACGATTTTGCACATTCGCAACTTTATTGATGGATACTGGGTTTGAGATATGGATCAAAGAAGATCTAAAAGTGCGTACGTGTTTAACCTATTTGGAGGTGAAGTTCGTTGGATGAGTAAGAGACAGTCTGTAGTGGAACTTTCAACTATAGAGGCAGAATACATGGAAGCCACTCATGCAAGAAAGAAAGAAGTTTGGTTGCAGAGATCGTGTTCATGTATGGGGTTAGTACAAAAAGCTATAAGGATAGACTATGGTAGCCAAAGTGAATTTTTCTTGGCAAAGAACCCTGCTTATCATTCAAAGAAAAACCACATTTATGTTCAATATCACTTTATGAGGGATATGGTTGAGGAAAAGAAGGTGTTGTTGGTAAAGGTGGACACTTTGAATAATACTACATAAACATTGACAAATTCTGTGAGCACTAAGAAGTTCTCTTGGTGTAGAGAAAAAATGGGCATTGCAAGGCTGGATCAATGACTAAGCTCTCTTGTGGCCCCCTATGGAAAGAAAACAACAAGTGGGAGAATTTTTCTTTGTGTTATATTCTTTCCACGACTACCCCATGAGTGGGGGGGTGGAAGTGCCCCATGTACATTGCATTGGGCACTGTCGGGGGTTAAGTAGAGGGGCGACTATGATGCAAGTATGCTCCCTCTATGGACAGAGACAACCCCTCTAGCCCTAGAGTCGGTCTAGTCACAAGAAGACAAAGACAATAGCTAATTCGTTAAATAGTTATCATTGAAGAGGCCTACATTATACCGGTGTTTGATGAAGTCCTCGTCATGTTTCTTCAGCTATCGCTTTCTTCTCCTTAATGAATGATTCACCTGAAACAACATATGAAAACGAAAAAAACACATAATAGAGCACAACAATGAACTATATACTTATAGAGTCAAGGAACCATAAGCTATCAACATACATTTCATACATGATATACGAAATAACCATTGATTGTATTAATATAAATAACATTAAAGCTTACAACCACACCTTGACGTCGCAAGCTTCCTTGAAGGGTCCGATCGGTATGTCTCCATAAGCATTCACTCTCAAAAGTCTCCTAGAAAGGATGATGGCTCTCTCTCACCCAAAAGCACAAGTATGAAACTAAAGCAATCACATCAAAGCTTCCTTCTTACAAAACCATTTCACACTATCAATCCACAACATGAAAGGCTATTCTCATGCCTCACAAGCTATTGCTAGGCTATCAGCAATCCAAATTGTAAGCTATCAATCCAAACCAAGAACTAGCTAATTTTCTAACTAGATGATTATAGCCATGGAGGATGCTTTTATAAGAGGAGGAGCCTCCAAAAATGAGGGGAGAGGAAGCTTATCTTCATGGGTGGTTACTCAAAAGGTGGAACCACCATCTCAAATGAGGAAAGGTGAACTTCTTTGACCCAACAATTAGCTCCAGAACCACCCAAAAGCATTATGTTTGAACTAATTCACCATATCTGGGTCATCGCAGGTCAAACACTGAGACTTAGAGACGATGTCATGAGGCGTTAGTTCATTCTGAGCTATCATTGCACGCAGGACAATGATGACCTATGATGATTTTGAAACATGGTTAGAAAGGGGTCAACTTCAGGATTAAAGAGCTTAAGCAATCTTCTTGAATATTATGGAAGATTTAGACATATATTTTGGTATATGACAAAGAGTAGATGTCATTCAGGGACTGACTCTATCCAGGATAAGGGGATGTGGGGTCGGTGAAAAAATACTGTGTAACAGATGCCCCCTAAAGCATGAAGACCGAGAGAGTGGGAGGGGTGAAATGCTTTATGAAACCATAACTGAACCGGAACACCATCACAGAGAACCTGCAGATGCAAGTACAACTAATATCTTTGATAGTGAAAAAAAGTACATGTAGTTGAGGTATAGGTGCAGCCATCCAAAAGACAAATAGAATTGGATTGTGGTATGAACACAACCATCCAGTTTAAAAGACCATATGAGAACATAGGTATGGTCGCAACCATCCAAAAAATCTTAGGTATGGTCGCAATCATCTAGTCAAAAGATTCATGTATAAATAATCCACGCAACCTGGACTTGTGTAATCTGAGCCCAGGGTCTTGAATCTCGACCTGTCCATCGTACAATATCTAATATGCGAATAAATGTGTTGAAGTCGAGCATACTAGAAAATCTCTTGATTACTGGCCAATGATGTGAACCATTAACAAGCACGAGAGAGACCACCAGTAATGTTAATGGTTCTCAAGGTACTTCTAGTACAATCCACAAAGTGTGAAGAATGGTTTGCAGTCAAACACTTATGAAATCACTCGATCGAAGACCAATGATGCAAGCCTATCGTCGAGTGCAAAGAACTTGCCATTCAGGCATGCAAGCTCCAAGGTACCCGAAAAGAGTTTCTAGATCAACTTCCTGGATAATGAGTTGATGTCGACAGGAAGTGATCCATCGTAGGAGGGCCATAATGTTTCCCACATCAACGGCATGAGACATAGGAACAAGATGAAGATGGATGAAACAGAGAACCAGAGGAGGATGTAAGGGTGCAAACTGTAGAAGGATTAAGCTCTTGAAAATATCGGCAACATGACTCCAGAATGCGGCAACATTTTGGTACCAAGGGATTGAAGGTCATGTGGAGATAGCAGGGATCGAATGGAATGAGGAAAAATGAAAAACCCAAATCCCAGAAGGCCAATGACGAAGTGAGGATATCCCAAACCCGACGAGAAGCAAAAAAGTGTCGATGTTCAAGAGCGACAAGCTACCGTAGGTAATCAAGAGAATATCTCCAAATTCACCCCCACCATTGCTGGCGAGTACCCAAATTATTTTTGGAACACAAGGTTGAAGGGGATAACATATGCTTGCAATATAAGTTTGTCCTTCGGACAAATCCAACCTAGTGAAATTTTAATGAGCCCTAGGGAGGAGAAGCTTGGGTCTCATCATGGTGATGAGTCCAATGTTGTCAGGGTTTAATGTCCGACATAGGTAAAGCTCGGAGTCTTTTTCATATTTAGAGAGTTTGAAAAAGACACGGAAAAGAAAACTCTAGATGGGCCCTTTTCATATGTTGGTGTCTCTCGAGCCCAAAAAGCTAGAAAACGATACTTGAGAGAACCTATTGACCATGATAGATCAACTTATACCTTTTTCATAAGTAATCTATCCCAACCCAAAAAAGGGGTAAACTTATACTGGGTAGATGACACTTCGCAACCTTTAACGAGTTCAAAGTGACAAGAGCTCGGCAATCTTTTCATTTTTAAAGGGTCGAAAAAGAGCTTGAAAGTGTATCCCGCATTTTATTTCCTTTACGAGTCAAAAGGGAAAAGTACTCAGCAATCTTTTCAGCTTTACAAGTCATAAAAGAGCTTAAAGGTGACTCATCCTAGAGGAATGAGTGGTATAAAGGGTAGCAACTGGTTCTGGTAATGGTGGAACTACTCAAAACATGTAGTGGTTAAGAGGCTAGCTAATAAAACCACTCATCGCTGCGGTCCCTCAGGAAAGGAAAAACAACCAAGTGAAAGCATATGATTGGCCAAAGAGATGGCAATGATGGAATGAAACAACCAAGGCTCATCTAGTAGAAATCAGTTGATTAAATTGACAATCACAAGATGTAAATCAAGTGCGGGTTCATTTTTACACAAGTTTGAACCATGGAGAACTCTGCTTGGATTTGGTTTCATGTTTTATACAAGATTGAAATGAAAAACTATGCTTGAATAAGTTTTGCATGCCCCCAACATAATGATTCAAATCGAGGTACATGTCCCCCAAGCTTCATGTCATTCAACTAGGTGGATGGAATGAAGGTTCACTTTCAAGATATTGGAAAGACTCGACTAGGATTTTACGAGATCTCAATCAAAGACTCGATTGGAAAGGGAGTTGTTTCATTTTTTTAATGAGGTTGACATAGTAAAAGAATTATCCTCAAGACCCTTGTTTCATTTTTTAAGGAGCTTGACACAAGACAAATAACTATGCTCATCACCCCTTATTTCATTTTTTTAATGAGGTTGACATAGGAACAAACTAGCGTCGGGACTCCTTGTTTCATTTTTTAACGAGGTCGACACAAGAAAAGAACGATCCTCGGGACTCCTTATTTCATTTTTTAATGAGGTTGACACAAGAAAAGAACGATCCTCGGGACTCCTTGTTTCATTTTTTAATGAGGTCGACACAAGCAAAGAATGATCCTCGGGACTCCCTGTTTCATTTTTTAACAAGGCCGATACAAGAAAAGAACTATCCTTGGGACCCATTATTTCATTTTTTAACGAGGTCGACACAAGAAAAGAACTATCCTCGGGACTCCTTGTTTCATTTTTTAACTAGGTCAACACAAGAAAAGAGCTATCCTCAGGACTCCTTGTGTCATTTTTTAACGAGGTCAACACAAGAAAAGAACAATCCTCGGGACTCCTTGTGTCAGTTTTTAATGAGGTTGACACAAGAAAAGAACTATCATCGATGAAATTGTTTATGGACCATATGAAAACAGGGCTCCCAAGAGGTCTTCACTAGACAGAAGGATCATGCTCTGGGAGGGATACAAGTCATTAGGTACCAATGATAGATTGGGTCTGAATGCCCCCAATACATGATGTACTAGATCATCTGCGTGATCATCAATGGAGGTGGAATGGGTAGCCACATAATTGACCTGTGGCGGGGAAGGCACTGCTTCCAAACAAGAGACGATAGGGGATGATGGTTGAAAATGAGGTATGTGGTGACCAAAGAACGACAATTGATCTATAGTCACAATTATTTCATCATGTGGAAAACAAACCACACAAAAAAGTGAAGAAACAAGAGCTCCCATGACATAAATATAGTCGCGGCCAAGGAGAATATTGAAATCCAACACACCTTGGATGACCATCATGTCTATATAGATGTTTTTACCTCCCAAAGTAATAGGGAACTTTGGAAGGATCCCTAAGGGTTGACTAGTTCCTTCGTCGAAAGCTAATAGATTCTGGGTGACAAGCACAAGCTGTGGGGAGCCCAAAGCTTGCCAAGTAGTGGAAGACATGAGGCTAACACACACACCTTCATCCAAGAGAGTGTCGGGTACTGCCATATTGTAGGTGTGTATTGTGATCTGGAAAGGCACATAAGATGGGAGGCAGAAAGCAGTCAAGTGACTCCAATTGAAGGAAACGACACAACTACTTGGTGGGGGTATCATATGATTGCCCCCATGCTCTACAGGAATAGAAGAAGGACTATTCGGAGTAGCAAGGATAGGAGGGTGACTTTTGGATTCATGAGAATCTGAAGAAACCAGAAGAACATGAGCAATATGATCATTATGCTCTTCTGGAATAGAATGAACAACTAGGTGGCGAAACCAAGCCAACACTTTCTTTGACCAATGGTTGGTCAGGAACAAACATAACACAGTCAGGCTCAAGAAGAGTAGGATGGGCAAGATATGAATCCAAGTCAATCTCTTTACCAATCTGGGGAGGGTTAGAAGTAAGACTCTAATAACTAGCAGGAAGTTGGGGTTGTTGAGTTGCCAAGTTTTCCAAAACTTTGGAAGCTTTATCCATGAGAGGACAAAGGTGAAGAAGATATTTGCCTTCACATAACCTACAGGGAAATATAATCTTCCCTTTCTTCTTACCATCGCTGGCCAAGAGCATAGCATCGACATGATCTCCAGAGGTCGATGAGGATGGTCGATTTGAAATCTGAGACCATACCTCCAAGATTTTGGGAATGCCAGGCAGTCTCGGAGGATATGATCACCCTTGCACAACTTATAAGGAAATTTAACCTTCCGTGGAGGACCAGAAGTTTTTCCTACCAGAGGTGCACTCAGAGCAATAGTCGCACAGTTGGCCTCTTTCTTATCTAACTTCTTCTTCTTTGTCTTCCTCTTCTTCTTCTTAGCCTCCTGGTTACTGGATTTGGAACTTTCACCAGGTGAAGTAGGAGAAGAGGGTAAAGGAATAGGGGAAGAAGTTGAAGGGTCAACCCTAGAATCATCGTGACGTGATTCAAATGAAGGAGACGACAGAACAGGAGTCGAGATGCTTGAGACCACCGAGGTTGAAAACAACCAAACAGGTATGCCAATGGTTAACCCAGGCAGGGACAACATTGACATATAAGGAGCACCAACATTTCCAAAAGAAGGAAAAAGACCAGGATTCCCATTCGCGGGGAGACCTTGACTGGTAGACTCTGGAAATGTTTCCATTGGAATTGAATTTGAAAGAAACAATAACTAGAACCAGGAATATTTTGTGGATAGTTAATTTTACAACATTGAAACAAAACTTGACTTTTCATATTTTAAGAGATGAGAAAAGGACGAAAGGTGACTCTATCGCTTTCGAAGTTTAATGAGCCTGAAAGGACAAGTGCTCAGATGATCCTTTTACTTTTAAAGAGTCGAAAAGGAACGAAAGTGACTGCTCTGGAATTCTATGCAAGAGGTTTACCAGACAAATCGTAAAACTGCAATGCACACCTTGGTGATAAATGAAAGAGAAATGACCAAGGACTTCCCATACGACAGTGAATCTTTCCGAATGCTATGTTTGGTGCGTTATGATTTGTAAGGCGGCAGACTCGGCTTCCTAAGGGTAAAAGGATTTCAACCTAATGTGGTTTCCCACGATATACTCAACGGTACAGGGAGCACAAGTCCGTACTATCACTTATCGAATCATAAAGGAGGAATCACCAAACCTTAGTGAAAACAATAGGAACTAGGTTTAACGACATCGGAACACTTCTCTAGCCTAGAGCTCTAGGTATGAGTCTTAAGTTCCAATGTGTTTTTAGGTTAATTCAATGAATTTTCACCGTTGATATTGCATTACGTTTTGATTTCAAGGCCTTACCTAATGTATTTCAACAATCTCTAGTATGCAACTGCAATGAGTAAAAAACCATTCCTTTCAATGAACAACTACCTAAATGAGGGTAAGGAGTTCACTTCAAAGCGAACGAAGACAATAAAAAGCAAATGAAAGAACATAAGTGCAAGCAAGTAATCCAATCAATAGGAAACACAATGCATCGATTTCCTCTTATCTCGCAACTACTATGATGAAAAATGAAAGATTTGAATTTCACTTTTCAATTCCTAATGATAAAGAATCTACTAAAGAAAACATGCTTTCATTTTCATATACTATATGAGAGATATTGTTTTTTATTTTTGGAATAAATAACAAACAAGCTAATGCATAGCCCGGTTGATCAAAAGGTAATTGTAATCTATGCTTCAATAGTGAATCAAATCAACAAAACAAGCTAGTTTGATGACCAATCACTACGGATCAACTAGGAATATGGACAAGCAGCAGGAGAACAACTTCAAACAAATGAATAAGACTGTTGTGGATGTAGTTTAGAAACTTGAAAGGATAAGCAACCTAAAACCAATGAATTCTTGACGGAACCCTAAAAGACCTAGGTCACACAGTCCAAAAAGCCAAATTTCATACAAATGGAACCAAGAAGGACATGCCTCAGTAAACACAATCAAAACGAGCTTAACAAGATGAAAGAAATAGTAGAGGACAAGCTACACTGGTCTATTTAGGAGGCAGGGCTATAGAAATTAACCCTACAGGAATTGTCGCAGGCACAACACTGACAACCTGATATATTCGCAAGAGTACACCTGTTCTTAGAGATGTTGTTGCAATAGTACACCTATTCTCAGAGACGTCGTCGCAAGAGTAAACCTGTTCTTAGAGACGGTCTGATTTCAGGAATCGTCGCAGCTATATGATGGGATATCCGCGATGTACAACGAGGGTAAAGAGAACAGGAGTGATTCGTCGCAACTGTTAGGAATTAAACAACGACGATCTTAATAAAGAGGGAAAACATGGCAAAAACAATGGAAAGGCACTAGGCTTAGCACTCAGACAGTGAGGTGGACTATTGTTAGGATATTCCAACACATAGGAAATAGTTAAGTTCAACTTGGTCTAGTATAGAGTTAGGTATAGAGTTAGGTAAAGTGTGTTTCTTT